>PCFV01000327.1:0-33145 GCA_002812785.1 Phytophthora litchii | reverse complement strand
ATCCACCAACTTGATCCAACCATCCACAAGCTTACAAGCTTGGGCGACAGGGTTTAGGCTTCTGTGGCAGTAGTCGCAAACAGTAACGACGTGGGGATGCGCGAACAGTAAGGTATGGCACAGCGAGAAGCATAATGCGGCGGTGGGTTCGTAGGCGTCGCAGCGTGCAAGAGGAGGTGAGTCGACCCAACCTGGACAAGTATGCTGTGCGCTTTTACGCGCCTGTCGATTGGAAAACACTGTATGTTCACGGGCTGTTTGATAATGGTAGCGGAAATACTACGGTTGAGAGAGATTTGGAGCGGTACAGAGCTGTGTTCCCACAGATGTGTCGGCCAATGGCGACAAAATGCTCTGTGGATAGCTTAGATCCAAACAGTGCATCAGCACTCTGGGTGGCAATGCTTAGCCTACAGCACCAGCAACTTTCAGCCCCGAGTGGGAAGCGCGTTGTGATTATGGATTCGTTTTATACACGCCATGCATTTGCGAAGCATGTCTTGAGCATGACTGCTGGTGAGATTCGAATTATTGCAACATGCAGACTAAACTTTATTGACACCTTGCCTAAACCTGCTGTCGAAACTGCCGTGTTAGCACTAAAGTATGCAGCACATGGAGCATGGAAGCTTGTTGCGGCGATAGATATTGCTGGAGGGACCTTGAAAGAAGCGGAGGAAATTCACAAGACGAACCAGAAGAAGTTGAAAATAACGGACACAACGCCATTTGTCCCCGATTTATACCGCTCACCACATGTGGGGTTTATCGTCTTTCGCGATAAGAAAGTAGTCGTATTCTACACAAACGATCTAGCTTTCACACCGTCTGCAGATGTGCTGGATGGAGATAATATTGAAGCTCAGCAATGCTGTAACGGAATTGCGATTGTGCAGCGGTGGATGGGCTCGGAGGTCTAGTATCCGCGTATCAGTCGTTGTTGCAGCTTATAATACGTTTATGAATACAGTTGATCGCTTTGACCAGCTACGGAGCAGCAACCCCACTCAGCGTCGAGAACGAGGACTGCAGATGAGTGTGTTTACATGGTTATTGGATGTGGCAATTCACAATGCCATTGTGATGTACCTGACCCTAACAGATAACTCCAAGCCGACGAGAACCATTCGAGCTGTCAAAAAGGAAATTATAAACGCGCTGTTAGCAACACAACGTCAGGTAATGACACAGCTCCAACAGAAAGCGACCTACAGAGGACCGATCGAACAAATTGTCGGCAGTGATTCTTCACTGCATATGCTGACAAGAAGTCGGGGGAAATTGGTATGTATGCTGTGCTCAGTTAGAGGCGGAAAGAATCGAGTAAAGTATGCATGTACGCGCTGTAGACGTGGGTTTAATGTTGAGTGCTTCGTGGCTATTCACTACAAACACATGACAGAAAACGCGGTGGTCATGGAGGCATTAGATGCTGTTATTCTGTCGACAAGCGGTATGCCAGTGGCAAACACAAGACACCGGAAAAACTCCAGTGTCATCGAACCTCGTGAAATAGAGTTCCCATGTCTTGTTGTGCAAGAGCCAATCCCTGTATCAAGAAAGCGATCAAGAATTAGTCCAACAAGCAGCTAGTCAGCTAGTTTCCGCATGTGTGTGTATGCATGCTAAATTTTACCCCATTGCTTTCGCTCTTGCCAGTGTTCATCAATGCGACGCATGATACACTCCAGCACTCGGACGCTTCGAGTCTTCACCTAGCTGCCAAACTTGAGATAGACGTAGAGTTGGCAGACAGCCTTTCGAATAATATCGACTTCCCCGTGCTTCGTACGCGTGGAGAGCTTCTCGCCATGCTCAATTAGAATATCTTTCATAGTCTCCCAGTCGCATGGCGTTCCTCCGCAGAACCCGCAGATGCCATCGCCTTCAGTCTCGCTGTCGCTTATGTCGCACATCTCACAAAGTCATCCCTCCCCCCACCCACTCATCCACCTCAGTCGGTTGGCCTCGTAGATGCACGGCAAATCCTGATTCGCTCGTCGTTTGGTTTGCTTAATTTCTATTAGTGATCTAGAAGGCCCTTATTGGGCCGCTATCGGAACTCTCGGTCTTAAAGGGTTAACATCATTCTCAACTCTCATGAGCTGGTTGTTGCTCTTTATGTCGTTGATGCTGTTCGTAAGAACTGGAGCAATATTTATGGTTGTATGTGAGGTAAAACTATTCGTAACGTCTTCTGACCAATCATGAACAGCGTTCACATCAGAAACATTGAAGTCCAGAATTCATCTTCCGGCGATTCCAATGTCATGATAAAGGGGTTATGACTCCGATATTAACCCAGCTGCTCGAATAGTCTCGTAACTCGAATTTGATATTCTTTCATCACTTGAGCTTTTAGATGGACGTCATGCATCCCGCAATAGTCACCTATATATTGGTCTTGGATACGATCTCAACAGGTAGTAATTCTGTTGGTGCAGAAGGCTCGGCTCGGAAAATATATCCGTGGGAGCGAATGCTGGAATGTCTTTCACCTTGTACAACCTTAAGAAAATGTGTCGGTTGTGGCAAATTCAACACCACGTGCTCAATCACAATTGAATCATCAAATCGCGCGGGACGTGGTCATACTGGTCAACGCTTTGCCTGGCAGTATCATGTGTGAAACCTTGGCTAATAATGAAACCGATTTCTTCGGCAATACATAACCCTGAGTCAGAGATACTTACAAACTGCCAGTTATTATCTCAGTGGAAACGAAGGACGTATTCAGGCCGATGGCTACAACGGATTCGGCTACTGACGTCTAAGGAGTAATAGCCGACGGTATGAACTCGGCTGAGGCATCGCCATGAATGAGAGCTCATGATGCGACTCGGAACCGAGCTTGGCGGTCGCCAGCCGAACATGGAAGGGACGCAGTGAGCTGGCTGAGGGATCAGATCCTTAACGACTTGATATTTGAATAGGAATCTCAGGAATTAGAAAAGGGGTGCGAAACCCCTGGAACATAGCAGATCAGAATTTTCTAAGTCCAAGACGTGTATACACTTTTCCGGAAGGTCACGCACGGATCAGGCTTTGACTCCCGTCAGAACCCGAGAGGTATAATTTGTAGGGTTCTGATTTGTAGCACCACGAGATTAAGTTGGGCCAGGGAAAGGCGTGTCTCGCTACGCGCGAAGAACGAACCCCGCTGAGCTTGGCGGGTCGGTTCGCCGTACAGTCTTCTAGACGGGCAGCCTTACCCTCGGCGACCCGTTAAAGCGCTCACACGCTACTGTTCATCTTTTGGTGAATGGCACAGAATATACCGCTATTGGCTGGCTTGGTTGATTGGTACTCGGCGCGAGACACCAACCGTCCCGGAAGGGCAGAGCCGTTTGTAGACAGCCCAGATCAGGCCAACACATGCCGATCTAACGGCGGTTGTTGTGATTGCGTGGGAGGAATCCACGTTCGACAAATTTGTGCGTTCTGCAACACCACACATGCATTTCATCGTCGCTATGGGGATCACCATCCTCTCTATAATTCTCAAAAATCGCTTCGCCGACCTGCTACTTCGTGGTGCTTCTTGCATCCCGTTCAATACCGACCCCTCTAGCAGTTTAGAGCACTTTCAAATTTTGGGCAGAATTGTAGACATGTTACGAACCAACCCACGATCCAGGCGAGTGAGTTGACCGGGGAATGAGCAGCGATCAACTCGGGTCACTCGTTCGGATCTGTGCCTCCGCTGCTTCCACCTTCACTTGACTTTAGTACTCGTCGAACTCGCAACACGATGACGTTGTCACAGTATATAATAATAAATTTAACTTACATATTTTTACCGCGGTTTAAGAGGATATTATTTTTTACAGTCGCAATTTGACTTGGTTTCACTATAGTCGCAAAATCTGCCTGATGGCTACACTAAGTTTTTCAAAGCTACAGTGCCGCAAGTACACATCCTGGTTACTGCCTAGGGAACTTCTTACCTCTTACACTGTGGCTAAGCAATATCAGCCTGATAGCGGCATCCCGTACACCAAGATGAATCTCACCACCCAAACTAGGAATGCTCAAGTTCGCGGGTCGATCACCCACGGCGATGTATTTGCGATAATTTTCCCGGACCAAGACGCTGCGTGACGGGTCCACTTCTCAATGCGAGCGCATTGTTCGGGCAGCTTTAATCAGCGGTATGATGCCCGTCGGCCTTCCGAAAATGTACGTGCAGCTTCTTCGTGTGCTGACATAGATGAGCGCTAATGTAGACGGATGATCGTTGCACTGTTAGCTGGTTCGTATAGGACACGATTGGTCGTGACTGCAGCTCCGTGGCGGGCTCTCACTCGACAATGACCACCATGGCCGTTCTCACGCGCGACATGCTGCAGATGATGCTCATCGACGTCAACGCCCGCGATCGAGGGGCTACAGCGTAGCCTACGCAGCGCGCTGGCTGGGTTACCAGCACTAAGCTCGAGCACAGGTCCTCGTTTACTGCTCAAGCGAAGCGATTGAACTCCTCTATTACCCTGCTCGGCGAAATGATTTAAGTATTCAAAATAGAGGAGCAGCGCTTGCAAGCATTTGAGCTGTCAAACCAAAGTATCCACAGTTGTCCTCGTCGGATGATCCACTCTCCTATCACTTGGACCTTCCAGTGAACAAATTCTTGTCTTGATGAGGCCCTGTAGTGCAAACTTGTTGCATACGTCCTCGTGATCCTCTCCGACTGCAGCGCGACTGCCTTCTCTTCGCTTGCTACAGAGTCTCATCGATATCCCAGCTGCGCACCTAGCGAAATTCCGTGTCAGTTCCGCGTTTCACTGCTTGGTGATGGCCAGATGGCCGATCATCATGCCGATCCGCTCGCTCTCTGCACTTGTGAGTGCTTCTTTTTCTCTCGTCGCGCATCGCATCCTTCCCGTGTTGTTGGTGTCATCTTTGCATCATCTCACGTAGGGATACCAGTGGAGGGCATCGCTCGATCGGTGGGCTCCCGTAACTTGAGTCTCATTCCTCGTTTCACGTGGTGTCCCGCAGTGCGTTCGTCTTTATCGACCATCATGGACAAGACTGACAGCCACCTCCCCGACCTGGAGAAGTCACCTAAGGCAGCCTACTCCAAGCTAGACGGCGATGTGCCGTTCCAGACCCCGCAGGAGAATTTTGAGGAGAGCAGCTCACTCTACGCGCGTCTGCAGCGTTGGGCCGGTAAGCTTAAAATCGAGACGCGCGGCATTGAGCGCGTTCCTGAGGACGAGCGCCACGACAACTCGCTGCTGAACGTCGGCAGCATGTGGCTGGCGGCCAACATGGTCATCAGTTCCTTCGCCATCGGCGTGTTGGGCAAGTCGCTGTTCTACCTCGGCTCGGCCGATGCTTTCCTCGTCGTGCTCTTCTTCAATATGGTCGGCATCCTGCCTGTGTGCTACTTCTCCACCTTCGGCCCCATCTTCGGGCTGCGTCAGATCATCCTTTCACGCTTCTGGTACGGCTGGCACGGCGTCAAAATTGTCGCTCTCTTCAACGTGATCGCCTGCCTCGGTTGGTCCTGTATCAATGTCATTGTCGGCGCGCAGGTCATTAACGCTGTCAACAACGACGTACCCGGTTGGGCAGGCATCATCATCATTGCAGCCTGCACCTTCATCGTCACGCTCTTTGGCTACAAGGTGGTGCACGCATACGAGTTCTGGTCGTGGATTCCAGCTTTCATTGTCTTCATGATCGTGCTCATCGAGTTTGCCATTTCAGGCGCGTACGTCAACATCCCCATGGGCACAGGCACATCGGAAGTCGGCAGTGTATTGAGTTTTGGTGCCACCGTGTTCGGATTCGCCATCGGTTGGACGTCGTACGCTGCTGACTACACCGTGTACCAGCCCGTGACCCAAAGCAAGGTGAAGGTTTTCTTCTCCGCCTACGCTGGTTTGATCGTGCCGCTGCTTTTCACGCAGTTCCTGGGCGTCGCCGTCATGACCGCCACGGACGAGAGCAACCCTGACAGCAAGTTCCGCGACGGCTACAACGAGGCTGGCTCTGGCGGTTTGATTAGCGCTGTGATCGTCGGACCTCTCGGTGGGTTTGGTCAGTTCTGTCTGGTCCTGTTGGCACTGTCCATCATTGCCAACAACTGCCCCAACATCTATTCGTTCGCCATCACCGTGCAAGTGTTTGGTGAGTGGACTCGAATCATCCCGCGTTTCGTGTGGACTCTGGTCGGTACAGTCATTTATGCCGTCGTGGCCTTCCCGGGTTATTCGCACTTTGAAGATGTGCTGGAGAACTTCATGAACGTCATCGGCTACTGGATGTCCGTGTACGCTGCTATCGGTCTGACCGACCACTTCTACTTCCGCAAGGGCTACTCGGGCTACAACCCGGCTGACTACGACAACCGCGAGAAGCTGCCGCACGGTATTGCAGCCGTTTTCTCGTTCTGCGTGGGTATCGTAGGTGCTGTCCTGGGCATGAGCCAGACTTGGTACGTTGGTCCTATTGCCAAGTTGTGCGGTGAAGCACCGTACGGCGGAGACGTAGGGGTGGAACTCGCATGGGTGTTTTCCATCGTATCGTACCTGATCACGCGGCCTATTGAGCTGCACTACTTTGGCAAGTAAGCCTTAGCAACGGCAGCTATCAAGCACTGCACTTCGGTGCTCGTTTCATCATTTATGTTAATCAGTAGACCCAGTCGCACAGAAAGCGGCTACCATTCTTTCGCTCATCTCTTGCTTCTTAGCTTCACGCCCGAATGCTGTGGACGCTAACATGTAAGCAACAAACGAAAGTAGCAAAAGAAAACGCTGGTCGACTTTCATCCAAACGCACGCATAGAACGTTGAAGCGGAGTGGGAATCGTGTCAACTGACGGTCTCTAGCAACGTGCTGGTGATCGGTGTTGGGGGTTGTACAGCGTTTGGAATCCACTACCACCGCATAACCACCTGCTACTTGTCAACGATGCGCGAAGTGAATTTGCTGGCGCCATGACAACGTTGCCTGGTTCATTTCCCGCGACGTGCTTAAACCATAGCAAATCTAGCTATCGCTGTTCGAATGGCTGCATCCAAAGACGGCGAACTTCAACTAATGGATCTAGCTACACCGGAAACAGGTTTCCGCCGCTAGCCCTCATTTTCCCATTCCCTCAGCACCGCTCAGGTCCGCTTCCAGTCTCAACCATGCGTCAACTCCGTATGACCCACGTCTTGCTGACCGCTGCTGCGCTCGCACGTCTCGGTGCAGACGCAGCCGAATGCACCGACGCAGAGGTGGCACACGACGATGAACTGTGGACATGGGCAGCCTCGCAGTCGGCCTGTGCGCAGTATGCATCGGGCACCACGTCCTTCTTTTGGCCATGCGCCGCCACAGACTGCACTGCCGTCCTGGCCTCCATGGCAGCTTCCTTGTCGGACTGCACATACAACGGGGTCAGCAACAAAATCGAGGTGCAAAATGCCATCACAACCTGCACCGGGGGCGACACCACTGACCCTGGGTCGCCAACCACCAATGCTCCACCGACAACTGCTCCATCCCCAGTCACGACAGCTCCGTCACCGGCAGCTACTGCTTCCAACACGGACTGCGTGACGTCCGAAGTCAGCGACATGGTGGATCTCTACACTTCGGCCGCTACCAGTGAGGAGTGTGTCGGCGATTCGAGCGTCTCCACTACGAGCATCGTGATCACTACGTTCTGTGGCTCGGCGTGTGCCTCAAAACTCGAGCAACTCGCTACTTCACTGCCCAACTGCTACTACGGATACCAGTCCGAGAACCTCAAGGCGGACTTGCTGGAGCAACTTGATGCCTGCACTGGGGCTGACTCTACGTACGCTCTCAATGTCGTTCTCAATCCTGAAGAGACCACGGAGGCTCCCACTAGTCCTCCATCCACTACGAGCCCACCAATCTCGACCACCGCTCCACCCGCGACACCTTCGCCCGAGACCAACTCAACTTCGGAGCCTACTCCTGCACCTACACATGGTGACAACGGGGCGTACTGCTAAACACATCCCAGATCTCTCAAGCCTACCTCTGTTGAAGATAGTTTTTCAATTTGTCCACTCCTTGCATTAGTACTAACCATTTGAGAGAGATCCCCACGCATTTGGCGCTTCAAAAACAAAAACAATGACCTTGATAGGTGTCCACGACGCTGCTTCATCACTCAGACAAGTTTTTTGATAGTCCGTAGCGCATAGACCACCTCGGATGCAGCAGGACGCATTCGAGGATTCTTGGCAAGACAGGAATCTGCGAGTGACCTAAGATCCGGCGGGCAGTCTTCTCCAAATCGAAGACGAATTGATCCAGCAGCGATCATCTGAAGCACTACTGCATCCGCGAGCTGGGTGCCGCTCAAACTTCGAGCATCATTGTAGGGTGGAGCATGCGTGTCTAGTTCAGACAGCAGCACGCCAAAACTAAAGATGTCGATAGCTGGGTCACGATCATCTGCCCCCATCAGAACTTCAGGGGCTTGCCACGGACCCAAGGCGGTTTGGTGATCCTTGTCGCCGCTCGCAACAACTCTCAGATGTGATACTCCAATCTTGCTCACTTTGGTTTTCATTTCGCTCGAAAGCAGTACGTTACTTGCCCTCAGGTCGTGATGCAGAACGGGTGGAGCAAATGAATGAAGGTAGACAAGAGCTTCTGCCACCTCCAACGCGATCTGCAACTTCTGTTGAGTCCACTCGTGAAGCGTCCCAGGCTTCGTGAGGTAATCACTTACATTGCCATTGTCCACGTATTCGTACAGAGCTTGAATATCTGTCTTGACTGTCCAAGCAATCCCTACGAGCTTCACAACACTGGGGTGATCGAGCGGTGCTACCAGCTTGATCTCTTCCATGAAAGCCTTAGTGGTTCGACGACGAGCTAAGTCCTTGCGTAGACGCCTTGCAGCCAACAACTGCGTCTTGCGGTACTTGACGAGCCACACGACACAGTGAGCACCAGCACCAATCTTCTTGAGATTCTTGATATCTCCAGGTTTCAACATTAGCGGTACCAGTTGCGGATCATCCAGTTCCGCCGTGATAAATTTTGCAGCTCTTCGACGTCGGCGATACATGCACGTTGCAATGGCAAGGAGCACAAGGACGACAACTCCTCCTACTACAGCGGCCACGATAATTTTCCAAGTATTCGACTTTTCACTAGCTGTATCCACTGTATTCGCCGCTCCTGCCGATGTCAAGCACACTTGAACTGTATCTCGAAGTTGCTTTGTGTTATTCGTCTGGCATGTTGCATTGGTGTCGAAATCGGCTTCAGTGATGTCGAGCGTCTCGAGGCTTTGCAGAAACTGGAACTGATCTTCCGTGAATGTTGTAGACAAGAGGGATGAACTGGCCCCGGATAAATATCTGATAGTCAAATACAAGCGCGTAAGTGTTATCGAATATAATGTGATAATCAGCTCGAAGAATACATGCTGGTCAGCTTACAGGTTCTTCAGCTTAGCACAGTCGTACACAGATTCGGGGATCTCAGTCAAAAAGTTGCTTCCCAAATACCTACAACCAACACATGTTAGAACCAAGAAAGAAGGTGTGCTGTTCTACCACGCACAGTGTTTCTAGGTTTGGGTATGTTGCCTTGAAAGTCACAAGTTGGTTGTCGCTCAAGTTCCTGCATAAATCATAATTGTTCATATAGGTAGAATTAGAACACCACACACACGTCTATGAAGATTCTAAAAGTTGGACGTACAGGACTGTGAGTGTATCAGAGACATCCAGCAATGTCACCTCTCTGATATTGTTCGAGCCCAAATTTCTGTCAAATATATCAAACTTAGTTAGCTATCATTAAGCAAATGCTTCATTCACCAGCACCAGCTTCTCCACCTACATATGCAGGAGCATTCCATAGTTCGCTAAGGATTCAGGCATCGCTGTAAAATTGTTCGACGCGAGATTCCTAGGACAACACCAAATTGAACGTGAGTTTACTACCGTAGTGCAATTAAATCCTCGGTTCTGGTAGCACTTACAATTTCTTCAGGGTCGGTATTACGTCAGATTCGTTGAGAGCAGAGAGGTAGTTACCTTCCAGTGATCTGTGTACCACAAGATACCACATTAGAGCTGTGAGTATTTTCGCATAAGCATACGTTGGATAGACTCACAGTTCCTCAAGCTTCGTGAACGCTGCGACTTGGGTCGGGAACGTGTAGATCAAGGTGTTTTTCAGGTCAAGTTGCGTGATGTTTGCTGGCAACTTAGATGCGAGGTTCTGCATGACGTCTTTCAGGTTGAGATTGATCAGAGATACGCTCGTGATATGTGACTGGTTGGCAATGAAGTCCGAGTTGAAGGTCAGATACCCTACTCGACCCTTGTAGAAAGCCCTGTAGGTATTTCCTCCTGCAAGAACCCTACAACACCAACGTCCCGTTAGCCTAGAACCCATGTTAATAGTTGGCGATGACTTACACTTGGTTAACATTCGAGTCGATCTCGAGTGTGGTGACATCGTACAAGTAGCAGTTCTCGATGTGAGGATAGATTCCAGTGTCGTCCGGAAGTTTGGACACCGTGGAAACGTAGTTTGGGTCGGCAACTCGTGCTGCTGAGTCCTCGTCGCTTACGTAACCAGAGTTTTGGATGAGGAGAACGAAGGCCAAGTCTGTGTTGTTGAAGCAAGTATAGTCTCCATCGACGGCTACGTCACAAAGCACCCCACCGCTGCATCGACCGCTGCATGATGACACAAGGGTTCCTCCACCCCACAATCCCCCTGAGTTCATGCATACTGGTGGTGTCATTGCTACTGAATGCAATGCTAGAGGCAGCGCGATGCACACCGACAACCACGCTAAATGAGACTTGGTCATCTTTTCCACTGAGACTTTCGCGTTGTGGTGGTTTTAGGTAAATAACTACTCGCCATCATTCGCATGGGTTGGAACCTTGCGTGTCGTGGCCGACTGACCTTTACCTGCGACTGGAAGATTGCCATCTTAGCCATGAACATATCGATAGGTTCAGAAAGCTGGATTTAACATGACAGCCTCAATGATCGTGCACGACAGATAAGGAGACACACACGTGATTCACGAATCCTGATACAAGTCGCACTTGCGGAACCATGGTGTCCATCTGATAGTGGGTACCGACACTGACTCACAACGATCGAGGTGAATGCAACACTAGACATGATCACTTTCCAAAGCACCAGAGCCAATAGAACATTGCTGTATGTACTTACTTGTGAAACTTCATCCTCTACAATCCGTTAAGGAGCCGATTTGCAGCGGCCTCCACGTTGTTGTCTGTGGACTGAAGCGCCTGTAGCGCACGCTCTCTATCGAATCCAAGGGCCTAGTGTAGCAGACATATACAAGGACACAGCCGTGAGTCAAACATACCCCAGTTGAATGCATTAACATAATTTTTACCATGAGCTGTTGAATCGCGTCTTCGGACGGAGGTGCAGCCGCCATGTGAGGAGGCAACATGCCGCCAGCAGGAACGCCACCCGGCATCATCCCACCTGCACCCGGCAGTAACTGGTCTCGAAATCCTTGACCCTCGACGGCCGGTGCCCCTGGACGACCTCGATTGAAGCGTGCATTAACTCGGCGCTGAGCCTCTAGAGCACGTCGCTGTCTCTGAAGCGCAAGCGTGCTCGCAGGAACCACATCAAACAGCGGATGCAGCAATCCAAAGATCGAACGTACAAACGACGGCAGTCTTAGTCGTCCAAGCGGCGTCGAGCTGAAAAGCAAACCCAAGAACGATCCTCCCAAAAACGGAACCAATGCACGGACGTCACGTGCCAACAGCTAGTAAAACACAGACAACTTAGTTCCCCTTCAACTAGAAAAACAATAGTTTCCTACCACCAGCATGAGCAGATATATGCTGGATTTGTCTGAAAAGTGCAGTCCCCACACACTAAATGACCGCGGATGCAGTTTGGGAATAAACCCTAAACAATAAAATGTCAGCACTTCCACACATTTCATCAACTGTACTGCACGTACGGTTAAAGTAGACAGCAAAGGCTCCAATAACAGGGTACGGTCCTCCTGGGATCGTCTTGGCCAACCACGGGTTCGACGTCAGTACTGCTAGCTGCAACACTCCCGATATAAGCAGCACGAAGACCAGAACACTCCCGAACTTGCGAGAGCCCAACTGCCGCTCCAATACTCGGAACTGGAACACGACGTAGAGTCCCAGCGACACTGCGAGCCCACTGTATCATAATATATGTTAGTAAATACTCCGAATAGTTAAGAAATAAGAAAAAGATAAGAAAAAAGACGCTACTGGTGGAAAGTCAGTTGACTCGAGAGCAGACGCCAATACTGAGAGCGAGTCGAAATCGCATCTCGGTCCAATGCCAGGAGACGACCACGGTCCAGGAGTAAACTGGCGGAGCTGGCGGCGCCCACTGCCAGCGAGAAAGCGTACGTCACAGGCGCACCATCTACAGACAGAGAATGAGACAGAGAACAGATACAAGAGAACTGCAGACGTACAGAAGCCGCGGAGGTCGCCGTGCATCCTTCCAGTAGCAGGCCACGTAAGTGAATGAGAGCAGGATGAAGTGGCGATATGAAGTAGTTCGATGAAGTACACAACCTTCGTTTAAGTACGACCAACTTCAACTTGGCGTGGCCCACACTCAAAGCGTTTCGAAACGACTGCAAGTATGGCAAGGGACGCAGTGGACGGACACTTGATTATCCGTCGATTTGAGCAGCAATGCTCGCTCGACGCACGCCTCCGATGATCTCGACGCGGCCGCTGAGCTCCAAGACGCTCGGGAAGGCGGTGGACAGTCCCAGTAGCAACCAGCAGCAGAGCAACAATGTCAACCACGCAGGACGCCCCGCTCTCGGTCAAATCGATGCCAGACACTTGCAGATTGGTGCAAAAGTGTGGGTAGCTGACGCTAAAGTTCTCTGGCGCATTGGAGAAGTGCAAACTATTGCTGAAGATCGAAAGACGGCGCAGATTTACCTTCCTGACGCTGCGGACGAGCAGGTGCAGACCTTGCGGATGGATCAGCTCTTCACCTTTGACGCGTCGCACATTGTGGACCACGCTGATGTGGCACTCATGAACAATATGCACGAGGCACCGCTGCTTAATGTATTGCGACAGCGCTTCGAACGCGATGAGATCTACACTTTTACGGCAGATATTTTACTCTCGATCAACCCGTACAAGTCCATCCCGCTACTATATGACGTTGTCGGCTTCATGAAGAACCGCGAAGAAGCTGCCACTGCAACTGGCGATGGATCGAGCAGCGACAGCAGTGCACCACCACATTTGTTCTCAATCGCAGAGAAGGCATATACGGGCATGAAGGGTGTTGTCCCAGGATCAGGAACTCCACAGTCTATTGTTATCAGCGGTGAGAGTGGAGCTGGTAAAACTGAAGCATCCAAATACATTATGAAGTACCTCGCCACCGCGAGTAAACATGCTGCCAGCACTAGCTCTGGAAAAGCGACAGCTGCTGCAGGTGTACACG
Source organism: Phytophthora litchii (assembly GCA_002812785.1). Taxonomy (NCBI): domain Eukaryota; phylum Oomycota; class Peronosporomycetes; order Peronosporales; family Peronosporaceae; genus Phytophthora; species Phytophthora litchii. The sequence goes on along the minus strand of PCFV01000327.1, from coordinate 19,669 downwards.
AGCAGATTGAAGAGTGTGTGGTGCTTTCGAACTTGATTCTGGAATCGTTTGGTAACGCAAAGACATCACGAAACGATAATTCGAGTCGCTTCGGTAAATACATTCAGATCCACTACAATAGCGAAGGCCGTATGGCAGGTGTGTCAATCCGGCATTTTCTATTAGAGAAGACAAGACTCGTTCGTCCGGAAGTCAACGAACGCAACTACCACATCTTCTACCAGTTGTTGGCGGGGATTGATACTCTAACAAATACGTCGATGGACCCTGTAGACTCAGATCGGCCGCTGCTGCTGCGGAATGATGTGTGGAATTATACTTACCTCACTCGTGGGGACTGTGTGGAAGTGGATGGGGTGGACGATGCGACCGAGTTCGAGCAACTTCGACGGTGTCTCGAGCAGCTTGGAATGGACAACGCCAGCTTCCAGCGTCCTATGTTTGAAATCTTGGCAGCCATTCTACATCTCGGTAACGTGAATTTTGAGAGTCCGGCGACACAAGAGCGGGGCAACAAAGACGACAGTCAAGAGAACGAACCGACCCAAATTGTGTTTCCAGAAAGTGACGCTGGTGTGAATCTGCAACATGTGGCCATGCTGTTAGGTGTCAATGATGATGAGTTCGCTAACAAGATGGTAACACAGACCACAGTCACCGGTCGTGGAAGCATTTTAGAAATCAAGCTCACTCCAGACCAAGCTAAGAATGCTATGGATGCTTTCTGCAAATATCTCTACGGTGAGCTTTTCCACCACGTGATCGCACGTATTAACGCCTGCGCCAAACAGCAGACGTATCTCATTCCGACTGCTGACACTGACAAAAAGACACCAAAGTCTCGTGCTCAGAGCGGCGCGACAGCGCCATCCGTGGCTCCGTTCATCGGTATTTTGGATATCTTCGGCTTTGAGGTAATGAAGCGAAACAGTCTTGAGCAGTTGTGCATCAATTTTACAAACGAAACGCTACAGCAGCAATTCAACAAGCACGTATTCGTACTAGAGCAGGAGCGATACGCGCGTGAAGGTATCACGGTATCTCCTGTTGAATTCCAGGATAATCAGCGATGCCTGGACCTCATTCAGAAACCACCTCTCGGACTATTGCCTCTGCTTGAAGAACAAATGCTACTCAAGCGCAAGACGACCGACAAACAGCTACTAACGATTTACCATGGGAATCATTTGGACAAACATCCAAGCTATGCCAAGCCACGTTTTGAATGTGATGAGTTCATTATTCGCCACTACGCAGGGGATGTCATTTACGACATTCACGACTTTATCGCCAAGAACACCGACAATCTACATGATGACTTGTTGGATTTGCTGCGCCGTAGCTCTCAACCGCTTCTTCAAGCTATGCTTAGCGCCCCAGCTACAGCCACACTTAGCGGAGCAGCTACTAAGCGAGGAGGACCAACAACGCCGACAGGATCAGCGCACAAGCGTACGCAGAGTGCTTCACTAACAGGAACTACCACAGTGTCGAGTCGATTCCGCACGCAGCTTGCCGAGCTTATGGATGTTCTGTGGAATACGACGCCCAGCTACATTAAGTGTATCAAGCCAAATAACCTGAAGTTCCCCGGTGGTTTTAGCTGCGAGCTTGTGCGTGACCAGCTCGTTTACAGCGGAGTGCTTGAAGTTGTACGAATTCGACAGGAGGGTTTCCCGATCCGCAAGCAATTCAGCGTCTTCTACGAGCTTTTCTGGCCGCTAGGTATCCCAAAATTTGGTGTAGCAATCACAAGAGGCAATGCTAGCAAAATTCGAGAGGCATGCGAGGCCATAGCTCGCGAGTGGCTCAAGGATAAGGAACTTGAATTTGAGACATCATCACCAATGGATGAAGAATCGCCAGAGTTAAACAAGAACGAGACTGAGGTTGTACCTCCGCGCCCGCCGATTCGACAAATCTTTGCCATGGGGAAGAACGAAGTATTTTTGCGGTACGGGCAAGTTGAGCGTCTTGAGGGATCTTTAGCTACTCTTCGGCAAGAGAGTATTGTGATTCTGCAGTCCAAATTGGTTCGCGCTCGACTGGCATTCAAGAAGTTCCACTTGCTTCGTCAAGCTACAGTGAAATGGCAAGCCATGTGGCGGATGCGAGCTCAGCGTACGACATATCTAAGACAACGGAGTGCTTCCATTAAGATTCAAGCGCGCTTCCGTGCCTTTCATCTCACCACGCTTTTCCAAAAGAAGAAGCATGCTGCTAGCGTCATGACACGGGTGTCGCGGAAATATGTTACGCGCTGCAAGTTCCTTCGTTTCGTGAAGGACACTCGGGCAGCTACTGAGATTCAACGTCACGTACGAGGCTTTTTGCTTCGAACCGCCGCTGAGCGAGAGCGAAAAATGCGCGAACGTGCAACACTGAGGTTACAATCGTGGCAGCGCATGCATGTGCTCCGCCGTGTATTCTTGATCCAGAGGCGTGCAGCAGTTGGAGTTCAAACGAAGTACCGATCTCGTACTCAGCGTCGCCGTTTCTTGCGTGAGAAGAAGGCAGCAATCGTGCTGGCAGCTTTCGTGCGTCAGGTTTTGCAGCGGAGACGCTTCAAAAAACTAAAAGCTTGTATTGTAAAGACACAGGCAATGGTGCGGAAGTGGCAAGCGCGTCAACGCTTTATCGCGCTACGCTGTGCACTCGTATGCCTTCAAAGCCTACGTCGCCGGCGAGTAGCACGACAAATATTTATCGCCCGAAAAGCTGCTGTAGCTCGTCTCCAGCATGCTATGGTCGGATGGATAGCTAGGTGTCGCTACGTCACGCTGAAGCGAAGCACCTACCGGTTGCAATATTGTGTCACCAGTTGGTTGCTTTGTCGACAATACCGACGTGCTCGTACAGCTTCACGACGCATTCAAAAGACATGGCGGTTATATCACCGTCGAGTGCAGTGGGAAAAAGAGGTGGCTAGCGTGTTTGTAGGGCGTAGTTCATCAAACGCAGGAAGTGGAGGATTGTCTTCAACATCTTGGACCCAGCACACGCGCATGGAAGACTCAGACCGACGAATGGCGAAACTACGCTATCAACCGGACATCTTCTTCACGTTACAACCACGCGCCTTTGGCTATAATTCACTGTTTCACGAGGCTGCAGCGTGTGGTGATTTTCACGTTGTCAAATATATGCTCAACGATCGCTCTTCTGAAGAACTGCTTACACTCAAGAATGGGCGGGGTTTAACGGCCTTCCACGAAGCATGTGCCTACGGTCAGCACGCAATGGTGAAATTCCTTGCACTGCATATGGCTGCGATCTCGATAACCGGAGCACACGCATTGACCCCCGAAGGACCTGAACTCATCAATACGACCTCAGCAGATGAACCGGAGGAGGATGAAACCAATGCAGCAACTTCATCCGACGAGGTCAGTAACCAGCAGGATCAAAGTGAGTCTGGAAGAACCACAGTTGAACGGACAATTGTCTACAGTGGATTCCTTCGTAAACGTCGAGAAACCTCGCGTTGGATGCGGCGATACGTGGTGCTGAGTGTGACCGTCGACAAACACGATCGTCCGCAGCTCGCCTATTATCCAAACGATCGTAAAGCTACATTGGCCGGGACTAGTTCGCGTCAAATAGACTTGACCACAGCTCTGCTCAAGACAAGTGTAGACTTGCCTTTTGCTTTCGAGCTGCATTCGCCGCAATTATTGGGTAGCCGCAACAAGGAGGGTCGTCTGTACTTCGCTGCGTCAAGTGCACTTGAAATTCAATGCTGGCTTGCAAACCTACGTAATAGTATTCCAAGCAGCATCGAGTCACGGGTGTTTGCTATGCACCGATCCGCACAGGGGAATCAGCTTGAGTTTGTCGATTTTAAAGCCCGTCAGGAAGTCTGCAATCTGAAAAGCTCATCACCGCGCCAGGAATCACCTCTTCACTTGGTCGCTAGTTGCAGCAGCCTTGTGATTTTAGCTGCAATTGAAGATGATGGCCCTGACAACAACAGGATAAGCACCAGTAGCGAGATACAGTTCGACGTTTCCGTCATCACGGCTACTTCGAACGCAAAGTCCAAATCTTTGCTGGATGCCGAACTAGAACTTGTGAAGACAACTCAGTGGCTTTTAGAGAATGGAGCCGATATCAACGCGATGACAACGCGACAAGAAACCCCACTTCAATTTGCGCTGCAAGCTGGACATTTGGTGCTGGCAAAACTGCTGCTGGACCGCGGCGCACTAGCGTCGGGTCTGTCTGAGCCACACTTGATGCTGGTGCGCTGTTTAAAGTCTGAATTGGCGAAAACCGCCATCACGAGTATCTCTTCAGCGGCGTGCTCGTCTGTAGGGATTTCGCACGCTCCTCCAACGCCGACTAGAACAGCAAGCGCGCTACTAGCAGCTGGAAACACTTTCTTCAAACGACCCAACAAGTTAACACGCAGCCTGAGTGGAAATGAGGAGGATCTGCTGCCCTTGCGTTTTCTCGCCAAACAGCCGGGCAAAGTGCTCAACAGTTCGTACGTGTCACTCTTTGTCGAGCTTGTCGGTCTAAACGATGCGACTTCTTTGGGTGATCGACGACCACGCATGGTGATCTCAGTAATGGACGGACAGCGAAACTTGGTGGAAATGAGGCAGCAGGTGTCTGAGCAGCCCGTGGCAGCGTCGAAAGCTCTCCTTTGGGGTTTCACATGGCACATGCAGACGCCATTAGAGAACTTGCCTCACGGAGCCTGTGTTGTACTTGAGCTTGCTACCACCAGCACGTCGTCAGCATCTCCAACGGGCGACGGTGCCAAATCCCAAACGCTTGGTACTAGTGTTCTTGTTCCTGAATGCTGGACATATCTTCAAGTCGATCAGCGTACAGCTAACAGCGCTCCTATCACCGCTGAGATGTACAATTATCCAGTGGATCTGTCTTCACGGAATACGCTCCATCGTGCCGACGCGTTCTTGTCAGGCGAAATGTTGATCTCCCAAGCTCGTACCCAAGACACATAACACACTAAGCCAACTCGAAAGGAACTTACCTTCTTGAATACACTACAAAACCAAACAAAAGTCAACACAGCATTAAAAAACAAAACATGCATCAATCTATTGGAACGGGGAAAAGTAAAAGGTATGGCCATGAGGACACATGTACTGGCCTGCTTGACTGCCTGGGGGCATTTGCACACGTGTGTAGCACGTAGGGCATTGACGCATGATAGGTCTGGGCCCCGAAGTCATCGAGCCTGGTCCAGCTCCATTGAAGCTTTGTCGAAGTCCCTGCGAATTGCCCATGCTTGGAGGCATCCGTAGTTGGAAAAGATGGCCATTGGGGCACTGCAGTGTTCCACGTGCCGTAGTGCTCACCAGGCAGCGGATGCGACACGTAGGGCACTCCACCACCACATTACTCCTAGCTGCCGCTGCAGCAGCCGCCGCTCGAGCACGTTCTTGAGCTGTAGGTGTGTGTGCCAGCGATTGTCCACATCCGTCACAGAATTGTCCTCCTGAGCCTCGTTTCCCGCAATTTGTACCTGTCCAACAATAGACAATTAGCTATGTCTTATAAAACCAAGGTCGTTATCGTCTGGAACTCACAGTACGGATGGGCCTTGACAAGTCCCTCCGTCTGCTCAGGCCACTGCGTCTGCGTCTTGCGGCAGATCGGACACTTGTCCGAGTTGGCCTCGTCGTGGTTGACGTTCTCTAAGAGGCAACTGAAGTGGAAGCGGTGGCCGCATTCGGCCGTGAACAGCGCGCGTCCCAGCGCCAGCTCGTCCAGACAGATGACGCACTCGGGGGCGTCCTCAATCACCGCTAACGGGACGCTCTTGGCGTTTGGCGCAGGCTCAGCTGATGCAGGGGCAACGGGTGCAGGACTCGGTGTACTGTTGGCGTACGCAGCGCGGTGCAGCGGCCGGCGGCGCGCCTCCACGTCGCTCCATCGCCGCACTCGCACAGCCATGACGATTCTCGCTTTCTGCAAGAATTCAGCTCAAATGGGAATATTCGGGTAGCGAAACGAACATTCCTGTTTATTCTGTCAAAACCTGTTCAAATAGATTTCTCGGAAATAATCGAATCGATCGGTTTGGACAAGGTCGACTGACGCTCCTGTACTCTTTAAAATTCGAAAGGTCGAGCGTATGGGCGGCAATCTCTCTGTTGTCTGTGGACTGCGTCCTAGTGACAGCGACCCACAACTGGTGCGTGCAGTCTCTGTCGGCCTAGTAACCTCTGCTAACTGGTGTCTGTGTGCAGCACTATCAGAGCAAAGACTTTGCGCGGGACTTGGACCAAGTGGCGAGTGGACGCGGACGCTCTCAGTCTTCCACAACGGACTCGTCAGTGGCCTCCATCCTGTCCAACTCGGAGAAACTCGTGCCGGACGCCTTCATGCCCAAAGACATCCAAGTGCTGTCCCAGCGCCGGCAACGTCAAGGCCCCCACCACGGCTACAGCAGCAAGAGCTCGTCCAGAGTCAGCAGCTCTTCCTCCAGAGGACTGGGCACAGTTCGTGTCGTACGCAATAACGCAACCGACATCCCAGCTATTGTGAACAAGAGGTACAACTTTGGCATCAAGACGGCGTCGTCCAGCTTCGGCTACAGCGACGATGAGAGCATGAACCCGACGACTACGACCAACAGACTCGCTGTGCAGGAGCTCCGAGTCAAGTGAAGTAGGTAGGATGTGTATAATGCAGGTTGGCAGCAATGAACTTGTAGCGTAGGTAGCAGAAGTAGGATAGAAGGCAGTGGAGTGGTGTATGAACGTGCAAAGGTGTTTGTGCTTAATGGCGAGCGTCTCGTCCAAGGGGGAGCGTTCACTTTTTGACCGCAGCCTTGAGCTCTTTGACCTTCCGTCGGCACTCGCGATAGGCTTCGCTTTCCTGCTCGCATTCCTCGCCATCGCGCAGCCCTCCGCTCTCGGCTGTCTTCGCTTCCACGCACCTGCAAACCATTCCAGCGTGAGTCCATGGGACTGAGTCAAACACAAGCGTGGCACTCACTTCACGTAGGTCTCCATCTCGCCCGCGCACGGGTTCGGCTCGGTCGGCTTGGACAGTTCGGCGCCCATGATGCTGCGTGTCCGGACCGCACAACTCACTGGCAGAAACGCTCTCTGCTAGAAAACGGACGTAAATTTCGCGTCGACCGACATGTGGATCCAAGTGGTGCAGGCGCTAGAGCCGCTGGTAGCGCTGACTGAAGCAGTTGATGAGCTTGGGAAACAGTCTGCTATCGTATGTACACGTCCATCGCATGCTCACCATCGCCTTTGACACCTCCTTGTCGATCTCCATTATCAGGCCCAAGCTCTCTCCCATGAGATCACCTCGGCAGCTCTGTTCGCGACGTCGGATGCAGCAGAGCAGCGACAGAAGCTAATGCTGGCTGTTGATGACAACTGTGGCGTGCTGGGCTACCTCAAGACAGGCATCAAACACCTGTTCTACATGGTAAATGCATAGCCGTCTTCTAAGACGCACGGTCCAAGTTAACACTTTGTGCTGCTGCAGAGCTCGAAGGGCGAGTACATTGAAATAGACCCAATCTGTGTCCTTGACTTCTACGTCAACGAGACCTGGCAGCGTCGCGGCGTGGGGCTGCAACTCTTTCAACATCTTCTGCGGGAGGAGAACACCACCCCTGCTCAATTGGCTTATGATCGACCGTCACCGAAACTCTTTGCCTTCCTGAAGAAACACGCTGGTCTGACCGATCACTTCCCGCAGCCCAACCGCTTCGTCGTATTCGATGCGTATTTCCAACCTCGTCAGTAAAGGAATAAAGCTAGGATCGGGTTGTGAATGCCTCTCAAACTTACCTCATAGTGCACGCTCATCACTCACCAAGCGAGGCTAGAAATGCTTCGACCTTGGTATCTGCATCGCTAGGATTTTCTGCCGTTGCTTGGTCGAATTGCGCCTCAATCTTCCGGCCAGCAAACCACCGGCCGTTCATCACTTTCAAACATGCGATAGCAGCATTCAGCTCAGCAAACCGCACAATCACTGAACCATCTGCCACAATCTGAACGTGCTCCACCGGACCGTGTTTGCCGCACTCCACACGCATGTCTTCCTCCAGTTCCTCGAAGAGTGCAGCATCACTACTCTCTAGCGGATCCCATACATGTTTCAAGATGATCGAGCGCGATGGCAAGGCCAATTTCGACGCGTCATCTTCTTGAGCAACGCCCAACGGCGAAGTTGCTGCTGCTGATGTCTGCGGTTCCTTCATTTTTTGGGTAACATCTTGGGCTGTATCTGCATTCTCCTTACTCTCCTCCTTGTCAGTAGCTTTCTTGCTCGAAAACGTAGCTTCCGCCGCTCTGCGCGAAACAACTATGAGTCTCCCGAACTCGTGCTCAATTATGCTACATACGTGATGATCACCCCCGGCTTGACTTCGAAGTGGTTCAGCTGTATAGCAAGGTACGAGATGCGAATCAGCAACATGCAACTGCATGAAAACCACACAATGCAAGGTCGAGCTTGCATAGTGCAGTGGATCTGAAGTGCGTCACATCTACGCAATGACGCTTTACCCTGTCAACAGCCTTGAGCATCGTAGCTCGGGAGCTGAACGTCACCACTGCGTCGCCTTTGAGTCCTCCTCTTTCGTCCTTGTAGAACTTGATCCGCCGCACCTTGCCCAACTTGTTGCACACGCCCTCTACAGCCAGTACGCACAGTCAATCACCTCTTATGCTTTATATTGTAGCTCAAATGCTGACCGAGTTGTCTGCAGGCCATGTACGTCGTGAGGCCCGTGATGTAGACGCTGCTGTTGCCTTTGGATGTAGCTCTCTTGCTATTTGGGCCACTGGCAGCTGGAGACCCCACGATGGAGACCAGCAGCTCGTTCGCAGCTTGAGAAGCCTGGCGTTCGTCCTGTCTGGAGTGAAATTGAGCATGACTAGATAGATAGGAGACGCGTGTAGTGGAGAAGGGGAACGTACTGCTGGATGTACGCGAGGTTCTTGGCACGGGCACGCTCGATCCGTTCACGTTCAGCGTCCATAATTCTGCCTGACGGATTTTCCTGATTATAGGACTCGTCCCGAATAAAGCTTCTTTAGGATTTTTTTTTGCAAATAGGCAATAATTGGACACATAAGTATTATAATTCCCTCTCGTCTAAGAGAACTCACAGTCATTGTCTCGTAGATAGCCTCCGCTCACAGCAGCTCACAATATCTTCCAAGAATGGCTCGACACCGCAACTCAATTCCACTCTGGCGGAAGCAGGAAGTAATTTACTGAATCGATAATGAGGGAGTGGCGTTCGATAAGGCACATATTACACCGTATCCGCAAGCGGGAGAATTTGCCATCTACTGCTCGTTCAAGGGCATCGTGTGCGCCAAGATCAACGCATAGAAGAAAGCGGATACGTTTAGTATACTGGGGGTGGAAATCCAAGACCCTCGACTGTCGCAAATGTGTACGGGTGGGTACGGCGGGCGAGACATTACTGGGGGTGGAAATCCAAGACCCTCGGCTGTCGCAAATGTGTACAGGTGGGTACGGCGGGCGAGACACGCGGGCGAGACATGCTACTGAGCGCGAAACGGTGTTGAGCTGGTAAGCGCAAAGGTAATAACGCTAAAAAAAGAAGGTATGAAATTGTTGACCTTAAAAACTAACAAACCAAATTTTGAGTCGAAAGGCGTTTTCACCAACATTTTTGTCCTTGAATCAAGAAACATTTGTTCAAGTACACTGCCCTTTGTCCTAGAACATGGCTTGGAGTTTGACCAGGGCTATTCCAATCACCTAGAACGACGAGTATTTGTATAGCAGGAAGTGAAAAATAACTAGTTATTTCATGAAATTTGTCCTAGAGTTTAGTAAGAACACACAAACACCAATATTGTTACCAACGAAAAACTCTAACTGTTGATCCTACTTTCTGTCCTACACGCATAGTTCGAGTTTTGAGATTATATGCGTACACGACACTATACGTAACTATCCGAGTTAACTCAGCCAGTTTCCGTCATATCGTAGGTATTAAAGCAGCTGAAAAGACCTTTGTGCTCCCACACATCCCACGTTCGCGATTTTGGTTTCTAGCGCAACAAGCACCAATTGTCCAGCAATGCCCTTACCCATCATGCAACAACGCCAATACAGCAAAACATCTCTTCATGAATGCAAAAAGTCTGATGCAGTGTTGACCGAGGTGTGAAAAGACTGTCGGTTTTCAAGGACGCTAAATTGGATGAAGCTTGTACTACCTCACAAACTACACGCAAAACCACGTTGGGTCCGTCAACAAGAAGAAGCTATGTGACTCTGTTCGGTGCGTCGTCCTTCATCACCGAACTCAACCGCTTCTGTTTCGAAGACATTGGCCCGGACTCACTTCCCACCACATTATTGACGATCTACACTACACTTGGTGCACACTATCGTAGACTATGCAGACAAACAAACAAATCGCAGTATGAAGGATTCATAAGAATCGTGAAAACACTTACAACTTCCGACAATTTTGGAGATTTTCACAGGAGAAACCCAGACACTTTCGGAATACGACACGTTCAGCTACATCTCGCAACCCGAACAGGGGACACTGACCGATTAACTCATCAAACACAAAACAAGACTCATTAGTTAGCATATAGCAAGTTGAGAGGACAGATAGGTTCTCATTTTTCTTCTAGTTCGAGTCTTAAGGGATCTCAAAAACTAAAGGGAGCTGTAAGTGCTGTTCCACGCTTTTTCGTGTGTGGCCCTAACCATGGCGAGATTAATTGGCGATTACGGAAATCGCGCCCAGCCAAAGGCAGTGCAGCACTGCCAGTGCTACAAAGCGTGAAAAGTTGCTTGAATCTGAAATGCAACTCCAGTCCATGTCTATTGCTGCTCCCCATCGATGCCTTCACCGTAACTACGACCGTATATATTTCCAGGCTAATACCATGGCAGAACTGCGAACTAGAGCAACCCTTCCCGCCGATGTCTCCATTTCCGATAACGTCCTGTTTGCGCGCGCACATCTCCACTTCTAACAGTTAGCGGCCATATCTCACAGCTACCGAGCACAGTCACACCTTTGCAGCAGCGTGGCCAGATTATGCAGTCTTTTTGATGCTCAGGAGTCCGGCTCCTCATGGTCAGCCTCAGCGTTTCACTGATGCCTCAACATCCTCATTTCGCAAAAGGCGTTCTGGTGCTCAAGCTGGCAGCTCCACGTTACGATCGTAGAGCCATGAAGCCTTCCCAAGCCGAGAAGGCCGCTAGCCATTGCTCGGCCACCTTCCAGATGCGGTCCCTGCGTCCCGTGTCCGCCAAGATTGTCTCGTACGGACGAGAGAACCAGTCGCACCGCCGCCCCACGCTCTACGTGCTGCGCGTGAGCCGTAGCGGCACTGCGGACTGGTACGTGGCCAAACGCTATTCCGAGTTCCGCGCACTACACGACGCACTGCAACGGCAATTCACTGGTAGCGGCAGCAAGCAACACCCGAGCTGCAGCGCATGCGAAGAGCTCGAGAACTTTTACGACCGCGTGCGTTTCCCGGATCGCCACATCTTGCAGTCAGGGCTGGGCTTCTCTAAGAAACGTCTGGATGCCTCACGCATGGAGGAGCTGGACAGCTACGTGCGCTTCCTGCTGGAGACGACGCAAGGATTGTTAGGAGACGAGGACGAAGAAGAACAATCGCCGGAGTGGGACGCCAACGATGGTACGAGGTGTCTCGCGCTGGATCTGATTCGAGAGTTTTTGATGGTCAACGAAGACCACACGACTACAGAATCTGATGTCAAGACCCAGCAGAGTGAAGAGGAGAATATGAAGGACAGGAGGACAGCTGCAGACACTGCATCAGCTGCTGCTCTACCGAGACGCCAGTTGCATCGACTGACGAGAAGGAGCTCGTCGGTCACAAGCTTCCACGTGCGCGAGTTGGACCTCGTGTCTGCTGAGAAGAAGAGCTCTCCCACTGGCGACTCGATGCGCAATCTATTCGCCGAGGACTGGTGGGACCCCTCGTTCGCCGATGTGTTCGACGAGTGCGCTGCACCACCCGAGGACGCCTTCATCCACCGCCAGATCGAGGACGCCTCTACACGCACTCACCCGCTGCGACTCATCGAGAGTTTCCCGCGCCGCTAGACGCAAAGGAAGATACGACCCTCGAACCAGTCAGGGTCGCTCCCGGTCCGGAATCGCACGGCGATGCATCCGGCCTGATTTATTGTGTAAATTTTCGTTATCTATCGTAAAAAATAACCCGCATAATGCAAACCTGCAGCCGTTATTGGCAGCTACGCCACTGCGTTCTCCATTACCAAGTTCGTATCCCTCGCAAACGGAGCATCATGAAGGACAGGCGATCTTTCTTTTCCCATCTCTATTGCGAACCGTAAAATAGACCCAACCACGCATTACATTTTTTTGTATACTTGCCAACACTGTATCGCCATAACCAGATTGGCCAAATACAAATACTGCGAGATGTTGCAGATGCTGCAACATGCACATGTATAGCCGCCATCTTACGATGTACGTGAAGGCTCCGTGATGTAGAGGCAAAAGTTCTTTCCACCAGTCGCCTGATTAATCGCTTCAAGGATTTCGCTACTCGACGTTACAGACTGCTGACTCCCATCCAAACTATGCATCTTCTTTCGACTTGAAAGCGCGACGTTCATGTTCCCGTCATTCTGGATAAACATTAAAGAAAGCGATGGAACCAGCGCTTCCTTACCCAGAACGTCCGAGACTTCCCAAATACCAGTAGTACTACTAGTACCCGATGGCATGGTGGAATTTGATAGTTGTGCAGTAGAGTAGAATTTAAGTCTGTGAATACATCGATCGTTGTTAGAGCGAGTCAGACAAATCTATTTAACCTTTACACTAGTACTACTAAATCGCTGTGCAAAATTCCTTTCTTAAGCCAGGATAACAACACCGGCTTCCTTTCCTGGCCCGGCGGCTGTAAGTGTCTCCTTCCCAATGGCGGTGGCTCTGCTGGTCAACTATCGCTTCGTTATTACAGGATTAAATTCAATCACTTTGACATGGAGTTCGCCAGAGGTGGTGCTTTGTAGGATGAAGCAAGGATGCCTGCCAGCCAAGAGATTCAAATGCCCTTCACAGCTTAAATCGTTTGTCGACAAAATCCTGCTCTGTTGTCCCTGTCAAACGGGTAGTTGCCCTTTGGGCGTTGAAGACTCACCGAAGTTTGAGGTATTTCGCCCAAAACGTTTTCAACTTTACAAATGAATATTGTACTTCAGCACTTCGTTGGAAATCGTTTGAATTCTACGTGTATGTTAAGTACTCAACAAGTCACTTCTTGCAATGACGTACATAAAGAAGCACTGATACAACACAAGAGGCTTGTGTTCTCGTGACAAGACCCAGAAGCACCAGCTGATTGAGGATTTTTGTGCAGGTAAATACTCGTTAAAGTCTCGACGTCGAGATTCAACTGTCAAATCCTCCCTGGCCAGAAGATCTACCAACTACACTTAATGTAAGAACAATATACTGTCGAATTTTGCTAGGGCAAGTGCAATAACTTTTGAAACTAGGAATACGTTCTCACATAACTCGATGCGTTTAGCAACTTATCTTGTTTCAGATTCATAGTGGTGCCATGATGGAAACTGGCAAGTGAGCGCGATTACGCCTTGGCAGCTTCAATCGCCTTGGGACCACCATTTCGGCGCAACAAGTACAGCACACGCATGGTGTACTTAGTGATCTGCTCCTTGGTCATCACCAACAGAGCGCTCTTCAAAACTGTGTTGAAGAGCTGTGCTGAGCAGCCCTTAAAGTAGCCGCTGGGACCTTCTAGCTCGCCAATACGTTTGAGCACTTGTAACATGGAGTTGCCCATTTCCGCGTGATGGTGGTGACCATGCGAACTCTTGTGCTGTCCTGCAATCTGCTTCTTTTGTGCCTGCATCAGCACCTTGGCGCGAATAACAGGGTAAGTGATGATTGTGGCCACAGCCTTCGCAATTGCAGCAAGGATAAAAGCCTCCAGAGCTGTCAGTGAGCTCACACGCTTCGCACTACTAGCTGCCATCTTGGAGTGCTGCAGCTGTAGCTTCAACTTGTCAAAGATCGTGTAGTTGATGGACGGGTTGCTCACGAGCACGAGCGACGGGATGAATCCCTTCCAGAAGGACGTGAGGCCGTCTTCGGCGTAGATCTCCTTGGCGATGCCCCACATAGTCCGTCGCTGCAGCTCTTTCTCGTCAGTCTTCTCATCCCTATCACTGGATTCGTCATCACTGGGTTGGATCTGAGCGCGTGTGTTGATCATCTCCAGTGGTAGTGTCATTGACATGTTGAGTGCTCCAGCCGTGGAGGCCATGAGCAGACTCATACCAGTGGTAATGGGGGTGCTCGAGTGTTTCTCCACCGCAGTCTTGAGGAACGAGTACCAGTAGAAGTAGGCGAAATTAGACGACACTGTGTGCACGACCTTGGAGCTGAGGCCGGCGAAGAGACCCTCGACACCTTCTTGGCGGTAGATGAGCCACACAGCCACCAGCAAGTTGTGTGCCTTCTTCTTGCGAAGTGCCAGAGCTTTAGCCTTAGCCTCCTCCGTCTCCTCCTCCTTGCTGTCGTCCACGTCCACCTGACGTCGTGTCTTCACCACATCCAGCGGATACAACAGCACGGCAGCGAACAATGCGCCCATGGCACCGGCCTATAGGTCATCAAAATAATCAAAATATTTTGTTTTAGTAAACGTTCCATCATTGCAGGAATGAAGTGTGGAGAACAACGTGAGTGCCTGTTTTGAGTACGTACAGATGCGTCTACGAAGGCCTTGAAGGAAGGAGAAGTGGGGTTCTTGACGTCGGCCATGCTGCTGGATTGGAGAGCTTGAACACGAGCCAGTAATTGCGCGAATGTTGACTCGAAGTTGGCGATCTGAACCTGACGGGACGCTAAAACCCTCTCAAAGACGATGGTAGCGAAACAGAAGGGCTTGCATTCTGCGACATGTGTCGTAATAATGGGGACAACACGCAGGAAGCGATTTTGGCTCGGAGTGCTTTGATGCATGGATCATCCGCATGGATGGCAGTTGTGGAGGCGAAATGACTGTATATTCGCCGTTGAGGGTGCTGCGAAATGTTAGTGGAAAGTGCTGTTATCAGGCTGCCAACAAAACTTGCCAACTTGGTATAATTCCAAGCGGAAATCTGTACAATCGGATGCCGCAAAAAGACGGGCGCTGCAGCTCGAGACTAGCGAAGTTAGACATTGGCACCACAGAGCGCGGCCTTCGAGAACTGAAATGGATAGTACTTGGTTTTTCCTACTGTGTCAACATCAGCAGACACCACTGAACAGTCTCGAAGGACACTAGAATTCGTTTGGCGTCGAATTGGTGGTGCTAGGCACAGGGAAGCTGGGAAGGCCTAACATGCCTTGCTCGGACTGTTGTTAGCAATGTTGTATATCCACATGTACAATTTCTATCCACTAGCCGCGAGTCCTGTGAGGATACAAAGCGGCGGTGATAGATATCACTTGATACATTCCTGGGTTGCATCACTAGTTAATCGCACAATTCCTATTATACATACATCATTCACCTCTCAATCCCAACGTATGAGCTATTTTTCAGGGTTAAAGACAATTCTAACAATGTGGATCTCAGCGTTAAACAATGATTTTCAGAGTTGCAAGGACGCTGTCCAGTGGTACCTTCAGTGTTTTGCACAGCGGTGGCTTCCAGTGCCACCACGGTAACCCAGCAGAATGGCCACATACGGTCTTCAACGAGCTTCAACGAGTTGATCGATACTCTCCAGCAACGCCTTGGGCGGCAGTATAGGCATGCCCACTAGGTCCGGAATCACTCCAAGCCATCAGAGAGAACACCGTCGTGGAGCTTACAGCAGCGAACGACATGCCAGCCACCAATGCTGCGGCTCCCTCTTCGACCTCCCGCACATGGTCTTGGCTAGTTCACTGTTAAACAGAGCAAAGCGAAGAAATGGTCTTCGAGTCCACCATATTTCACTCGAAGAAGAGGCACAAGGGGAAGCCAGAGACGAAGAGGACACGAACCGTCCAGAGCCGACATTTTTTACAGCACTCTGATTAGAAAACAAGATAAATACCTGGCTGCACTAAAAGGATGGAGAGGGGAATCATGTATTCGAGAGTTCTGTTTTAACTTCTCTTTTTGCTTCTGTTACTAAACATTTAGCAGACTTCTTCATAAAGTTTATCCGTTAAACGTGGCCAACTTATAAACTTTACGAAGAAATCTCCCGTTTGTTAGGAAGAGGTTCGTCTCGTTGATTTATCGGCATGGACATGTATACTCGAGGGATCACTCGAACACTACAAACTACGTGGCATTTTGTTAAGCTACTACTTCGAAGTAAAGGACGGCTACGACTTCCTTAATCATCTACACACGAGTTTCATTATGCACTCTTTAACGTCGACTAAGTACGTCATCGCGAGGGTCCACTAAGTACGACTTTTAAGTAAAGTTCGCTACTACCCTAAGTGCGTTCTCGCTAAGTTCGGCTTAGGTTCGGTCACTGGTTTCGAGGTGGACGCCGACGGCGATGTGGAAATGTCGACCCCCAGCTGATCTACGAGGTTATCCGAGCCCCGGAATCATCGAGCTGGGATCACGCAGTGCTCATCGGGTGGCATCGTGAGTGGGAGAGCTACGTAGAGATAATGCGCTACCGCTGGTGAAACGTTTGAGAACGCGGTGGCGGCCGTGGTGGGTTCCGTTAAGCGGAAGTCCCCGAAAAATTTGGCCATTTCTGCGCTAAAATACAGATGAAATCTGTGACCGATGCTGACATCATGGATGCTATGCAGGCATGATTCTGTTCCGCCAAAAGCTTACGATCTATTTGACTATGGAAGACTTTGGTGACGTCCTGAAGGGCCTTGGCATTGGTGTCGAGCAACAACTTGCTCAGCTGGAAGGTCCATCATTGCTTGATGACGAAACGGACCAATATCCAGTCGGCGACGGCATTCCTGACCCGCAAGTCGCCAAGAACGCCAACAGGTTCACACAACTAATTGAATGTGCAGTAGCCAGTGGTTTGCCGTCGGAGCATGCCAGTACGCTGCGCGAGAATCTCGAAGCATATCCTGATGTGTAGAGTAAGCATGTCGGTCCTGATCCACCCGTCAACGTTGGACCACTCTGGATCGCACTGTGCTGTATCGGAGTCCATCACGGGAGTACGTGCCTCTAAAGGTTCGATTCATCCACGATTATCTTAAGACGTTGGTGGATAACGGGCTAGTAGAGCACAACAACACATCTCGCTACACAAGCTGTCGTCTTGGTACATAAGTCTGAAACGCAAGATCAGTTCAGCTTGACTACAGACCCGTCAATGGAATGACGGTATCCATTGCTGATACCATGCCCTCCGTTGCTACGACTACCGACGTCTTTCCGAGCAAGAAGGTCTTCGGTCGAGTGGACTCCACACAGGGTTTCTGGCAGAACGAGATACAGATCCAAACTGGAAAGGTCTGCCATCTAGGCTGATGAAATTGAATGGAGCGATGATCTGGGGTTCAGGGGGCTCGATCTGGGATTGCTATGTCATGAAAGCTACATTAGAGAAGATGTGAATTGTTTCCTTGTGCCACACATCACAGCTGATGCGCTTACACTTTGGTATACAAGGTAGGGATACCGAAGACCCTGCAGTCTGATCATGGAAGTCATTTTCGAAACGAGATGATGAAGCATCTAGCGATCAGATCGAAAGTTGAGTTCAGTTGTACCCTGGTTTACACACCATGGTTATCCGGAACTGTCGATTGATCGATGCAGTATGAGTAGACGTACCTGCCGTCTGTAGTATAGGCGAATTTAAATCACTCTCGGGTTCATTCGCTTGCAGGAAGTGACCAGGTGGAGGTCTTCGCAGCGCTCCCGGCGTCATCGGCTCTAATTTCGATTGTGGTGCCCACAACCAATGACAGAAGTGAGCGTGTCGTTGATCTAGACAATAACGATGAATACGTTGATCGTTTGTATTCGTCGTTGGACACCACTTTTCAAAAAACGATCGATGTAAAGAAAATGTCATCGGTTCCGCGATATCGCAGCACCGTGGTAATCCCGCCAGTTCCGATGTCGGATATTTCATTTGTAGTCAAAAATTGATCAGCGCCTCCTAGACCAAAAGGGTTTGGTAGCAGACACCTTACCTCCAATGAGCTTACTTTTTACTTGCCATCTTGCCAATCCATGTTTTTGGTTTTAAAATAATGGATAACTTGGTCACAGTAGATTTCCATGTTTCCTTACAAGTGAGGTAGACTGATGCCATCAACCTTAACCTTTGCGTTGAGAAATCAGTAATTCGATGAGTCTTTGCTACTTTTACACCATCTCAACTATAACCTAGGTGAGAGATTCAGGCCATACTCCAGGATTTAACGAAGTCATGATGACGTAACTTCTCCGTAAGAAGGCGTTGATTACGTGCGACAAGCTCGCTAGTTGAACAGTTTATATTCAGCGAGGAGAACTCAACTGTCGCTCTGAAGTTGAGAGCAAGCTTTTACAAGAAACTTACGCAACATGAATAACTCAAGTTTTACGCGTCCATAACACGCTTAGCACCGTTTTTGATCCACCGCATTTCGTCTACAAGAACTTAAAAGGCCCAAGAATAAAACGCCATCGGAGAAGGCACATTAACTAGCGATTAGTGAATTACGTTAAATTAAGAGTTCATTGTCCGTTCTACGGCATTTCTCGTGGGTCTAGCGTAATCTAGCACTACAAACGTTGCGTTCACTAAACTTAACTATTACGATTTGGTACTTTACTTACCATTTCGGTAAGTTTTCAGCTCCTTCGTGAATTATGCGTAAGGTTTGAGTATTTCCAGCTTAGGGAAACGCAGGACTGGGAAAGGCACCACCAAGTTAGCTTTTGTGTGCGCAACATGATCTCGGCGATAAACCGCTTCTTTAACGTTCGTGTCACAACACGGCATCGCATTTTTGACGAATGAAATTCGTCACTTCGTTTTATCTTTTCTCCCTTATCAAGGTCGTGTGATGGAGGGAAAGTTTGGACATTTTCTGTGCTACCTCGTCGACCCTTTGAACAACGTAGTCAACTACATCGACCGCGAGATCACTTCGTTTATCGATCACGTCATCCGCACCAAGCACGCGCGACTCGACTAGTTGTTACGTTTCATTTCTAGGAGTTACTTCAAGTAGTTAGATCTATATTGATTTTAGCATAATTTAAAGATAATAGCTTTTAGCTAACTTATCTAAATTATCAGGCTTGGCGGCTAATGATTTACAATATTTTCCTGCACGTTTTTGTTGTTTTGTTTTTACATATATCGACCGAAGAAAGTCTAAGGTTCAGCTGTTAGCTGGTCACTTAGTTGGCGCACAGGAAAATTGAATAGTGAAGCACTAGGGCGTAAAACTATTCAGATTTTCTCTTATAATCGTAAGTGCACGTCGCGTAGCCGAATTCGTAAGGTATTCAAACCAAAACCCCTAAATAAACGGTAGTCGTTGACTTGGAAAACACAAGAAAACTGGTGAAATAGCCGAAAGGTTCTGATCACTTGTCCGGCGAGAAAATAGATCGATTTGTGCTACCATATGTCAGGTTGGAGGTAGGGCGAGGATGTTTTGTTTGCGAGAAAGGTTGTAACGGGGTTACATTAGGGT
>PCFV01000326.1:0-33160 GCA_002812785.1 Phytophthora litchii | reverse complement strand
TAGTGCCTTCTCCAGTGCAATGTGCACTGATGTGGTGCCGAATTCCATCGGCGGTACTGTAGATGCCAATGGGAACTGGTTCACAGCCTCAAAAACCTCGTGACTGCAAGTGTTCATCCAGTCATCTGCAAAGCCCAAATAGTTGTAGGACCCGAGGTTGAGGCAGCGTTGAGGCGGCTCGTCCAAGTGTACGAAACTCTTGTTGCCATCTGTGGACTTGCGCTTGATCAGGTCGATGTGAGCACCGGGAGCTCCAGTCACTGGGCGGTTAAACACATCCTGAACGCGGTGGTACAGACGGCGTGTGTAGAAACTCTCCCAAGCGATGAGCAGCTTGGCTAGACCAGATCGCGCTTCATCCGACCGGTAGCGAGAGATCCCCGAGATACTGGCGGCAATGTCGCGCACGTGACCGAAGGTGATGAGGATCGAGTATTGTAGGAAGCACATGATGGCGGGGAACCATGGCACGTGCTCGGCGGCCATGGTGAGCGATGATACAAATCGAGGAACGGACAAACGGCTGGTGAATTCCTGAATGAGCAGATGTAGGCACCCTCGGGACACTCCACTTTGGGACAAGTCTCTCTCTCGAGGCGACAACGAGCACGATGGTCATAAACATAGTGGCAGCCGTTCAGCTTACAGGTTATGACACGGCCGCTTTAGACTTGTTGTCCTGTACTGCACGACGCAATGGAGTATATTGGCATCGTTGAAACTCTCTTGGTGAGCCAACATTCGTGTGCACTGATCTCAATTTCATGAAAACAGTTGATAAGGTCCGAGATGCAGGTTTACCAGCATGAGAAGTGTTGCCTTGCGTCCCTCATCAATACGTACCAGAATCCTATCTGACAGCACGTAAACAAGACCAGGCAAGAATTGCCAATGAGACGAGAGAGATTCCTACGTGGCGTGCGCGTTCATTTAGCTCATAATCGAATAGCAACCCGAACGACAGCCGACACAGCTATCCAACTACCGTATCCAGACGGTGTCCACAATGCGCAAGAGCAGCGAGGCAACTCGAGCGCTGTCGTCAAGGAGAAAGACTCATCGACCCGCGAATAGACCTTTTTGTCTAAGAGCTGTCATTCTTCTCAAAGCGGATATTGCACAAGTCCGAGACCTCCTTCAGCGCTTCCAAAGCAGTATCCATATCCTCTCGCGTGTGAGCCGCTGAAATGCAGAAGCGAACACGGGCAAGGAGCAGCGGCGTTGCGGGAAAGCCCACAGTCACCACAGCTAAGTTACGCTTCAAGCACTGGCGAGAGAACTCGCCTACTTTCGACATGTGATACAGCATCACTGGAATCACAGGCGAGTCGAAGTCACCGAGCGTGATCACACCCATGTCGATAAGCTTCTGGCGGAAGTAGTTGCTGTTATCACGCAGAGACGCAATCTTCTTGCGACCGATGTCCGTGCCGTCAAGACCCGCAATGATATTCAGCGCTGTCAGAATCTGCTGCGCGATGACTGGGGACAAACTCGTAGCGTAAATGGCACCGGAACTCGAATTGCGAATAAAGTTGATGATCTCCTCCGATGCAGCGATGTACCCACCCATACCTCCAAAGCTCTTCGAAAACGTTCCCATCAAGATGTCAATCTCGCTAGGATCCACTCCAGCGTATTCACAAATACCACGACCAGTGTTACCTAGAGCACCGATACTGTGAGCTTCGTCCACGTAAATGTAAGCCTTGTATTTCTTGGTCACATCCACCATCTCGCGAAGGCGCACGATCTCTCCCTCCATGGAGTAGATACCCTCGATCATCACAATGATCTTCTTCCACGGGCGGTGCGTACGGGGTTGACCCTCAGCGATCTTGGTACGTAGCACCTTCTCCAGGTGCTCAGGGTCATTGTGCTTGAACACGCCAACTGAAGCACCTGAAGCACGCGCACCATTGACAATGGACGTGTGGTTCAGTGCATCGCTTAAGATGAGCGTGCCCTTGCCCGTTAGCGCGGGAATGCTTGTGGCGTTGGTAGCGTATCCCATGTTGTACACAATAGCCGCCTCCTTGCCGATGAACTTGGCTAGTGCCTTCTCCAGTGCAATGTGCACAGGGGTGGTTCCAAACTCCATTGGGGGGACAGTGGAAGCCAGCGCGAACTGTTTGACAGCAGGGAAGACCTCCTTGCTGCACGTGTTCATCCAGTCATCTGCGAAGCCCAGATAGTTGTACGAGCCGAGATTCAGACAGTGTTGGATGCAGCCGTCCTTGTTGTGCAGCGTCTTGTTCTCGTCCACCGAGTAGCGTTCAATCAGGTCGATATGGGCGCCTACAGAGGAGAAAGTTCAGAGGCTAGGCACACGCAGTGAGGGGGGGAGACGTACCTGGGGATCCAGCCACGGGGCGGTTGAAGACGTCCTGCAGGCGGTGGTAGATGCGTTTGGTGTAGAAGTTCTCGAAGGCCACGAGCAGCGGCGCGTACCCTTTCTTGGCGTTGTCCGAGTAGCGCGAGCCGCCGAAGATGCTGCCAGCGTGGTCACGCAAGTGGCCGAAGGTGATGAGGATAGCGTACTGGATGTAGCACAGGATGGCCGCAGCCCACGGTACGTGCTCGGCCGCCATCACTCGAGCTATGGGACCTCACGCCTAACGCTTTGTGCCTATGTAGCGGTGACGTCCTGAGAAAAACGGGATGGATTTCAGCCAATGAAAACGTTAATGCAATCCGATTCGCTGAAATCGGCGCGTAATCTTCGAAACGACGCCAAGCTCCGATCCATGGAGCGATGCGGTCGCCGATGGAGCGCGCGACACGCTCACCGCAGTCTCGACACCGCAAGCGCCGGTTGCTAGAGGCCACACAGCACGTCTCGCCACCGTTGGAACGTCTGCGGATCGAGAACTTGGCGGCGCAGGTGTCTGTGATACAGAACTCGGAAAATGCGGAGGACGTCAACACGTGCGTCCGCGTACTGCGCAATGTGAAGAACAGCGTTTATCTACGAGGTAAAGTGTGTTAGATACAGCAGAGGATGGAGCTATGGGTAAGGATATGACTGTGTCGGATGCAGCGTTAGCGGCTCGAGCTCTTGGACTGTTGATGCTGGAGAGCCGAACACTGGCAGACCGACTGCGACTTGAGACGGAAGGACTGGTGGACGCACTACTGCAGCTTGTGGGCTACTGTCGACGCTGTCGAATCCAAACGGCAGATACTAGGCGCGTGCATGTCAACTGCTGCCTCGTTATTTCCCTGTTGATGCAAGGTACGAGACGCTCCAGGTGAGAGACTGAGAGAGTATTTGGGAGGTATTAGGATGTGGGTGACGGTGTGTATTGATATCGGTGTTGTAGCTCCATCCCAGCAACATCATCTGCAGTTGGTGGTGTCGCTGGACTCGGAGCTGTTGGTCTTACAACCGCAGCCTGCCGAGCGAGAAAGCGCAAATTTACTATTGACAGTTGCTGGTCGACCCGAAAGTGGGGGTTCACTGTGCTCGATGAATGAAGACGATGGGTCTATGCTTGGTATAGACAGCGTTATCTCTCTTTCCAGTAAGAAAAAGAAAAAAAAGAGGCGGCAACCTAGAGGCGGATCATTATCTCCACCTAGAGCTGCGGGGAGTACAAACCAGCAGTCTCCACCACGTCAAGAACTCCGCAAGGTGGCGTGGAGCGAGAATTACAGCAGTCGTTTTAACGAGCAGGGAGTTGCTGTTGCCCAGTCATCAAGTCCTGGTCCACTTCCCGAACGCAGCAATAGCGGACTGACAATCAATCGAGTCACTGCCGAAACATTGGCTGCTAGCGTTGCTAGGCGAGAAACACCCAACCGAATATTTAAGATGGAGCGTCATCGCGTGGTGACACCAGCGTTTCCACGACAGTACACGCACGATCCACCGCTATCTCCGTTGCCACTTATCCATCCAAATGGCGGCCATCGTTTGCCTGAAGGAGAGATGATTTCTGAGCAAAGAGATCCAAAAGGTGCCATACAAGATATACAACAAGCAACTGCAATTCAGTCTCACCCCGCGGCAGACACACTCTTGCACCCAAAGCACATGTTAGAAATCTTTCGCACTGGCCGAATGCCGCTTGCTTCTCCTGCATATTTTCAGCAGCACCTCCGAGACAATGACGTAAACGATGCAAAAAGGAAAGATGGGAGACGATTAAGTCCAAGTCGACTCCAGATTACCCCATGGGATCAATGGAATCGGAAGCATCAGTACGATGAGGATGAGAGCGAGCGAGACGCCATGACAGCTGTGGCTACAGCACCAAGATGGTCTGTTAATGCTGCTCTCGATGGAGAGAAAGTCGTTAAATCTATAACAACTAGTCCGACTTCCAAGAGGCTGGTAGCCTCACTAACATTACCACCAGAAGAACTTGAAACAACGACACCAGCGTTTAAACATCAGAGACTACGGGAAATTTTGAGCTCTCCTAGTGAACCTAACGAGCAAAATGTGCGGCAACTGCGAGCACTAGCTCACCGAGTCAACACGTCAGTCTTGACGTCGCTGGGGTCAGAGATTTCACGGGTAAGGCTCGAAGAAAGCCGTGCACGACAGGAAATGCACTCGATGATTCAGCAAGAACGTGAACGATTGCCACTTAAGTTCCTCTTTCAGTTACCTGGTGGCGTTGCTTACTGTCGTCACCGATTGCGGCGCGCTATGGCTCTCTGGATCCTCGAATTTGAAGACAATCAGCGGCGTATGGCACTTATGCAATGGAAAGCTGTCGTAGAGCACGCACGTTTTCTAGAACGCGGGGATGAATACCATCGCCAGGCTACTAAAAAACGTCTCAAGGTCGCTATTGAGTACGTGTTACGTGGTTACCAGCAGCAAGGACTGCGCAAGTGGGTTGAGAGTACCCAAATGCTCATTTGGCGTGACCGCGACTCTGGAGCAAGGCTCATTCAAGCCGAATTCCGACGACATTTGGGTAGAGAGTACTTTTTGGCTTTGCATCGCAGTCACCCTTTTGCTAGTCCTGTACTACGTGATATCTATCTTGCCCCAGCCCGTCCTGATCTTCAGTTTTACATTCCGAACGAAGTTCGTGAGCACAGGCGAAAACTATGGAGAGCTGCTGAGCAAGTACAAGGTGCATATCGCTATCGTCGATTCCGCTTCGCGCTTGCTTGTTATCGTGTCGCAGCCATTAAAATCCAGGCTTTTCAGCGTATGCGCTCCTCTCGCTCACGCTATCACCGCATGAGAAAACAAATTATACTGATACAGGCGCGAGTGCGAATGCAATTTTGTCGTGAAGCGTTCTTAATTCTTCGCAATGCAGCGCAGCTTGTTCAAGCAGTTTTCCGCTCGGTGCGAATGCGACGACTACGTCGATTAGTTCTTTGCGCTCAGCGAAAAGAAAGCGAGCGCGTGTTGTCCAGCATCGTACTGCTACAACGGGTCGCCCGTGGTTTTCTTGGTAGAACTGCTACCCGTGAACGTCGACTGATTCGGGACCAGGAATGGCATGCAGCACTTATCTTCCAGCGTTGTTGGTACAAGCGAAACAACGAATGGTCAACGTTCCTTCTGCTTGGATGTCTGCGTGAAAAGGAAAATGAAGAACGAGAATTTAATGCCCAGGTGTTGGTATTCAAACGCAATCACATGACACGGGTGATTCGCCGCGGATGGTTGGGATATTTATCTACCAAGCGAAATAGTGCTGCGGTGTTCATTCAGCGAAATGTTCGTCGACATGCAGCCCAACAAGTTGCTCAGCACATGCGTCAGCAGAAAATAGCGCATCGACGAATCAAATGGTTCTTTCGCGTTCACCATGCTCACCGTATTCGAACAGCAAGATATCTGCAGTTTTGGTGGCTTAAAACTGTTCCAGGGCGACTACGACATCACTTATTTGTTCGTCGAACCAAGGATGAACTGGCGGATAAACGTCATCAATACGAGCGAGAGGATGTTGCCTCATGCCTAATACAAGCACTGGTGCGTGGCCACATGGGCAGGGAGATTGCGCTTCGCGAGCGTTCCGCTCGATCAATTCAGCGAGTGATTCGTGTGTATTTAATGCGCAAGCATTTTAAGGAAGAAATGGCTCGTATTAGGACGCTCGTCTCACATCAAACCATCGATGAATGCATTGATACAGCGCTGTACAGCGTAGTCAAATCCACTATGAAGCTGTACAATGCTTCATCGTGCGTGATTCAGCGCATTTTCCGTGGCTGCCATTGCCGAATGAGCGTGATGAGGAACATTGTTCATACCGAGTTACGTACGCGTATGGCAGTACGAATTCAGCTAAAGTGGCGGCAAAATGTCCACCAACGAACTGCCCGAAAGCTGCTACGAGCACAAAAGCGGAAACAAACAAACCCATTCGGAGCAGAGAACTCGATGAATGTCATTATCGATAAGATGATATCCTCGTCAGCCGAATTCTACGATCCAGACGATGAACTTAGAGGTATACCAGTACAAGAGTGGTTGCGTCGGCTTGGCCTTAATGCGAAGTACAGTGAATTGTTCCAGAAAAATCGTTGGGTAGCCTCTGTCACCCCGGTAGCAGTGCTCAAGCGATTTCGAGAGCTTGGTCATGACGCTTGCAAAGAAAAACTGGAGGGTATTGGTATCCACGATCCTGAGGATATACACATGATGACGACTAACCTGTTCGCTTATCAGACGATTCAGGAAACAAAGAAGCAACGTTGGGCATTGGCAGTTACTCGAGAAAAGCAAATGCAGCTTAAACGCGCTTGTGACTTCGCTCAAAAGCATCTGCAAGCATGTATTAATGCACAGCAGAAATGTGAGAACGATCTGGATGATGTGCTTCAAGAAGCGAAAGAGTTTCGGAACCCACCTAAAGCTGTGCGTGAGAAACAAGCTGCTCGTACCCGTGATCTTGAAGACGCCGTTAAGAAAACGTCCGACGCCCACACCACTTGTGAATTCTCAGCATCGTTGTGTGCTGGGCATGCACATGAAATTGCCACACAACTACAACAATTCGCTTCACGACAAGAACCAAAGGAGATATCAGCAGTGCACAGTCTACGCAGTCTCCGACTCATTGACCAGCTCAGCGTAGCTCGAGAAATGTTTCTTGAGCGGTTCCCTGGTTTGGATGCTCGTGCGTTTGCTTTTGTCAGTGCCTTCGAAGAAAACCAAGTTACGAGATGGCAATTGCAGCGCTTCTTCGACACGTATACGACAATTTCTGATGTTAAGCTCAATATGAAAGAGCTCACTTTCTTTGCCTTCGAAACTGAGGTCAAGAAGCAAGACCACGCGAGGTTCGGACAATGTGCGGATGTGCTCCAATTTGGTCACGAACGACTAGCTGAGCTTCTTGGGATTCCCATAGAGATGGTTGCTCTTGGTATTGAAAATGCACATATGGTAGTCGACGGACAACAATACTCCGTATCAGAATGCAAGCTGGTTGAGCGTATACTTCTTGGCACCATGACAACATCCAGAAACTCTCGTGGAAACCAAGAAAAGGCACGAGTATGGCGAGTGGGAGCTGATATTATTGCCAAAATGAACGCTACCGCCACGAAAATACAGTCCCTTTGGCGTCGACGGGCTGGAAAGAAGTTAGTGACTCAATTACGAGTCAATCGCCGCCATCATGAACTGCGCGAACAATACGTTGCTGAGTTTCATACGGATCATGTTACACCATTTTGGCTGTCAGAGCGGAGAAAGGAGCAGGAGGCGTTGGACGCTTGGCTGGAGGAAGAGGCAAAAGCGCATCGTATGCATCTATTGTACGATATACTACGCTACCCATTCGTCGAAGAATGGGACGACGAGACTCAAAGTTACGTGTATGCAATCTATTCGCACCAAGCTGTCGATCCCATGGCACCACAAGATAATGAGCTCGAGCAATTCGAACAGCCACAGACTAGGTACTTCGTCACTGAGAAACCCACGTATACAATTGAGGAAGAAGATATGGCCATCAGAATTCAAGCTCAGACACGTCGATTTCTTGCACAATGCCATCTACAAGAACTACAGCGTTTACACCGTCGTGAACGTCGACGCGCCGCACTACAAGCCGAATGGGATAGTGCTCGTCAAGAGCGGACACAATTGCTTACGCTCAAATTCCAGTTCCAGTTCCGCAACAATTCACACGTGAGCACATGGTTGCATGCACGAGTGAAATCCAAACCTACTGTGCGCTCTCAAGCACGTGTGAGCATTTCCGCATTATCACCAACAAAGCGTAACAACAGTATCGAACTATCCACAGCAGCTCGTGTTAAGTCGCCTACGAAGAGTCCAAGCGGAACGCAGAAAGGAGATGGCGGCAAGAACAGTGAGGATGACACGACACAAGAGCAGCGCCAGGTTCGAGTGCACGCTACCCTAAGTGCTGCTGTTGACACACTAGTACCTGTCTACCATACCAGTGTGCGTGCTGAGCATCGGCGCAACTGGAGTTTCCCAGTGAATTCGCGTCCAGGCAATGCGCACGGCCGAGTTATCATTCGTCATTTGGAACAAATACAAGCATTCTATTGTCAAACTTCGCTAGAGTCACAAACATCGACCACGTTACAATACACTAAGATGGCGCTGCGATTCGGTTGGGAAGAAGCGAAGACAAATACGACATCTACGTTGGCTAAAGTCAACGCATCACGATCATATTTTCTCAACAAGAACACACTCGAGACATCCTGGGAACGCCCCGACTATTCCTTCGACGAGCAGTTTGCAGCTATCCGAATCCAAGCGCTTGCTCGGACTCTCTTGGCCATCAACACACGTGAAAGGGAACTTGCATCTATCTCTTTTGTGACAGTCGTTCAGGATACTATCAAACAAGCAGCGCGAATTGGCTGGGTGGGTTATTCACTGGAGGGCATGACATCGGCTGTGTTTTTGAGTAGGTTTGGGCTCACCAAGTACATCACCTCGTCATTAGGAAAAGCTCCACTGAAGGAGCTGCTGGTCACAGTCGCAACAGAGCAACAGGCGAAGAGCCTAGGTTGGAGTAAGGAAGAAGCTGGATTGGTGCCGCTATTCCCCCGGATCCTGGCTCGTCGATTCCCACGAAGCTGTAGCAGAGAGACATCCGTTCCTGCAAGTATGAAACACCCCTTCAATATTCTACCAACAGAGCGTACGACCGCGCAACTCGTGGCCCAGAGTTTTCGAAACACCCCTTCAATATTCTACCAACAATGCGTACGACCGAGCAACTCGTGGCCCAGAGTTTTTCTAATCAACAGGGACGAGTTGCAGGTCTAATTCGTGCGCTGCGTGGGTCGACGACTCCGATTTCGTATCGACAACTAGAAATGCATCTTCGTCGATATGCGGGTCGCCCCGATGATGCGATTGCAAATGTTAGTGAAATCACCTCACTAGCGATAGCCACGCGCGAACCTCAAGAGAAATCTATCTTCATGTTATATCGGTGCTGCGCCGAACGCTGTGTGGTATATGCAGCCAACCTCAGACTCTCGACACTTCAACGAGAACTGTCAGCAGTGCTACGAATGTCTGGACGACTGTTGTCACCGCCCACATTGTTGTCGTCATCGCTTGCTGATGGAGCTTCACAGGCACATGTTGATGAGGAGGACATGAGAACCACTGCCACAGCAGTCGTACCTGTGGTACCAATTTCTCCAGAAGAAGAAGAACGATGGCTGAAAGAGGCTTTATCTCGATACCCTCGCTGCGCAGTCAAAGGACTCTGGGAGAATGAAGTGGTAATTTCGTTTTCATACGCCCAAATGGCTCTCTATCTCCGTGAAGAAGCATTAGAGCGTGTGCTCGCTTGGGAACGTACCGCTCTGTTGTGTCAAACAAATTTCCGGATGCTTCGTGTACGACGCTGGTACGTCGCTACCCAGAAAGCTCGTTCAGGGGCAGCAACTACTATCCAGTGTGCATGGCGATCCCTGGGCGCTCGAGAAGTTCGTGCACTCTTCGAGTCTCAACAACAGTCACCATACGAGCAACGCCTCGATAAACGTACAAACACCTTCTACTTTGTCTACACCCCAACAGACGAGAAGTTGCTCGAGGAACCACGCGACGAAGTCACTGGAGGAATTCTGCCGTTCCGCCCAATGATTCAAGATCGGCTTACAAAAAGGTGGATGCTTGCATGGCCAAACTACAGAGCAGCTTCTCGACGAGCCCATACACCAATCTCAGGACTTATGGTCGACACACCATGGGTTGCATGCAGTCTTTGCGCTGCTGAACGCGCAGCTCGCCGTTGTAATGAGTGCTACTCACCCACGGGCGATTATGTGGATTTCTGTCTTGCGTGCTTCTACGACCGTCATTTCCCCACAGCGGCAGCGAACAATTCTGATGACATAAGCTGGCACACATACATGCCATTGAACCCGTTGAGGACACCATTTTTCCGTTGTGTTGAATGCTCGAGACCATCAAATCTTCGTTGTTTACCTTGCAACGAGCACTATTGCGAAAGGTGCTTCACACGTGTCCATGCTCGAGGTAAAACGCGATCGCGCCACGCACGTGAATGGTATGCGACCCATGCAGCTGCATGTGTTGAGTGCGAGATGAGGGTGGCTTGCCAGCGATGCCTGACATGCCAAGATGCGCTTTGCGAAATGTGTATGAAGCGCACACATGCTCGTGGTCGGCGAGGTGATGGCAAAACGCACACGATCGAGTTGCTTCCACAGCCTTTGGAACTCGGTGAGGCCTATTGCGAACAGTGTCATGCACGTCGTGGTGATGAACGCTGCGAGTTTTGTGCTCAAACGCTTTGTGCAGTTTGCCATTGGAGTTCCTCATCACCAACTGGAGTCTGTAGCAGTCAGCACGCACTGGTGTGTGTGGAGACAGCCCTGGCCGAAAAGCGACGCGAGCTGCTTGGTGATAGAGCCTTGTGCGTGGAATGTGGTAAAGCTGCCGATCGTGAATGTGCCACATGTGGTGACCGGTACTGCAGCGTGCGCTGGATGGGGAACCCAGGATGTTTTGAATGCTTCCATAGCAAGGGTAAACGCTCTGATCACACATTCACGATGGTCGACGTGCTAACCGAAATGCCGCAGGAGATACTTGCACTCGAAGAACAGGTCCGAGCAAAGCGGCGACGAGATGCTGAGATGGCTGAACATGAAGCTAAGCGATTGGCAGCAGCTTTACTCGAAGAGAAGGGAGCTACAGGGAAGAAGAAAACTACACAGACACGACAAAAGAAGACCAAGAAGAGCAAAAGCAAAAAGCGACTGGCAGTTGACGCACCTGATGGAAAGAAGATATGCGCAGTGCCGCAGTGTCGACGCGGTGCATTGGTTCTTGATATCCCTGGTGTGTCGTTTTGTTCCGAACACTTCACTCTTCAGCACGCGCTTGAAATTGCTGGAAAGGACCCTCTAGAAGCTGCACGGTTGTTGGCGCTGGTCGAAAAAGGTGGAGGACGAGTTGCCAAAAGTCAAAAGACGGGGTGGAGGGGGCTGTTGCCCAGTAAATTCTTCTCGCGTAGCCGTCACGATGGTACCGACGTCACTCCTAAGGTAAAAGAGTCATCAGCGAGCGTTCAGGCGGAGTCCTCAGCTACTTCGACAACCTGATGCACTAATGCATCACTCCCAGTCATAGTCCTGTTGTATAGGGAATGAGTGGTTTATGTAGGTGTCGAGTCATTTATTTGCATCAGGAGCTGTTTGTGCTTTCGCTTGTCTTGACAATTTGTCGTCTCAAACCACTAGTTATTCCTCGTCTTCGCGGGTTGACGAGACAGGCACTTCTTGCACCGAGTGCGCCTGTAGTGTTAGACCCGAGTTCGTAACTAACGACAACTCGTACAGGGTGTTCTGGCAGCAAATACATGTAGTTAGTACACTGCAGCTTCACCTCTGATTGAAGACATC
Source organism: Phytophthora litchii (assembly GCA_002812785.1). Taxonomy (NCBI): domain Eukaryota; phylum Oomycota; class Peronosporomycetes; order Peronosporales; family Peronosporaceae; genus Phytophthora; species Phytophthora litchii. The sequence continues at coordinate 21,298 of PCFV01000326.1, read as the reverse complement.
TCACCTCTAGCTTGCGCAGGTTGTACTTGACCGAGTCGAACTTGCGGCGCAGTGGTCCATTTCTAAAGTCAAACTGGATGAGTTCGCCGGAAATGGCCTCGACCATGGCTTTACATCGCTTGACTTCATCCACCTCCCTCGCAGTCGCTTTCACAACGGCATATCTCATCAACTCGCCTGCAAAACAGAACATCAGTCGAATTCCATACCAAGGTATAGCAGAAACCCCGTCTCACCAGTGAAATCAATGACACCGCCCAGATACTCGTTCTTCTGCACGATTGGCACGTCCCGACGTGGCAACAGACACTTGGTGTCGAGGTAATAGCAGAAACATTTGGCCTCCGCATATTCCTCGAGAGAGGACGACAGTGCACCGTCACGCAGCGATGGATTCTTTTCCGTCAACTTCAGCAGCTCTGGAATCACCTGTGCAATATTCTACCCAGTTAGTAACACTGCTGCCTGTATGAATGCCACTATGAGCGCCACCTTCTCGGCATTGCCCAGCAGCTTCAAGGCTTCCGCTCTGTCCGCACGATGCAACGCGAAGATCGCCTGCTTGCTGTGGTAGCGTCGTCGTTTGATGCATAAACGGAAGGGAATTAGTTCTACGACTGGTGCTTATGGCTCTGTCTCTTTGGGGGGAACCTGGACTTGAGAATCTCTCGCGAACGCTTGATGATCTTCTCGCGCATCTCGTCGTAGTCGTGCATCTCTGGATATAAGAAAATGAGCGAATGAAATACGAGCCAACACGGCGATGCACACCTTGATTCATGTCGATAAAGTCCTGGCGGTCCAGCAGCTCCGTTGCCGGAGCAGCGGCGCTTGCTTCGGTTGACTCGGTCCGCATTCGCTTCATCCAAGAGATACTTTCAGAAAAATATGATTGTGGATAGTAGTTTTGAGTATTATTTTGAGATCATATTAGCAGCATGAGTTTGCAGAGATGTAGATCCACCGACTCGCGGTTCGCAAAGCGATATCGCAAGATGTTTAGCGTTTGTATATTCAGTCGACTCAATTCATCAGCATGCATCTCTTCCAGCGCCATTGGTACACATTGATGAATACAGAGTTCAAACTGAAACTTAGTATTTTATACATGCTATTGCAAAATACTTGGATCCTTACGGCCAATGCACTACCCAAGTGAAGTGTACAGATCAGAGATACAGTACGCAGGAACTGCCCGCACTCAAATACATGCAAGTGCCGCCCCGGCCTTAGCGCTCCATTGAAAAGTTTACGGTGGAGCGAAATCACTTTCCCTTTTTTTCAGCGTCATGTCGAGTCAAACAACCAAATACATACAAATGCATGTGAATTCATCTATCTACAGCATACTGTCTGCATGCCGCCGAAGTGAAGAAAGCAGTGACTTCAAAATACCAGAGTAGTATTCCTAGTCGCATGCTATTTTTACGAAATAGTACAATTACTCAGTGTCCGTATTACCAATCGTTTCCCCTCAAAATACCGCCCCATTGTACAATGACCTCTCACCTCTACTATAATGTTGCTTGGTTTGCCTCCTCCGTTATAACAACATGGCCTCGTCTCTTACAAGGACCAAGGCACCAGCAAATCAGAGAAACGATTGATCGTCTTATTCTGTCCCGGTGTCTTCCACGGTACTGTGTTGCTTGTGGTAGGGTTCCTGAGCTCCCCCCACTGTGCATATTCAAGAAAGACGCTGCGGGGCAAAGAGGTGAGTGAAGGCAAGTGACAGACCGTCAGCTAGCAGCGGGTTCTCAGCGCAAACTCTCGGACACATGATGCAGCCATCTGTGCTGCGTCCACCGTCTGATTCCACGCGTTGCCCGCCTCCAACGTCGCCGCCAATGCTGCATCGTTGGAGTGTGGACAGGAACGACGGACCTGATTCTATTATTGCAATCTGATTCCAGCCGTCTGATTCTAACCTGAGACTCTTTCTTGCTAATGCAGTCCTCCGTTCTCACTAGAAAACCATGAGTCACTTCGTGCGTCAGAGCAAGTTCCGTCACGTGTACGTGGAGCCCGCCAAGCTCGAGTTCTGCTACACGAACGTACGGTTGGCTACGGCCACCGGCGAGCAGAACTACATCAAAGGTAACACCAAGTTCTTCGCCGTGTCTATCCAGGCTGGCGGTGGTGCTATGGCCGTTGTCCCCTATGACAAGGTGGGAAAGTTTGACCCAGACTTCCCGCTCATTTCGGGTCACCGTGGAGCTATTCTCGACTTTGATTTCAACCCATTCCACGAGCACCTCATTGCTTCGGCCTCAGATGACACCACTGTCAAGATCTGGGGAATTCCTGAAGGAGGACTGACGGAGACCTGCGTGGATCCTCTCGTGGACCTAACCGGCCACGGCCGCAAGGTCACGCTCATCAAGTTCCACCCCACAGCCAACAATGTGCTGGCCAGTACGTCGTCCGACTTCTCCACACGTCTGTGGGATATTGAGAAGGGCGCTGAAATCGTCAAGATGGAGGACCACGGAGAAAACTTGATCCAGGACTTGGCCTGGAGCTGGACTGGTAGTCTGCTCGCCACTACATGCAAGGACAAGGTCGTACGTCTGTATGACGCTCGTTCTGGCCAGGTGGCTGCGCAGAAAGAGAACGCCCACATGGGCACGAAGAGCGTTAAGATGAGCTTCCTCGGCAGCAAGGAGACGTTCGTCACGGTGGGTTTCACGCGTCAGAGTCAGCGTCAGTTCAAGGTGTGGGACCCGCGTAACCTCGACAAGGAGCTCAAGAAGGTGGATATTGACCAGGCTGCCGGCGTCATCATGCCGTTCTACGACCCGGACACAAACCTCCTGTACTTGTGCGGTAAGGGTGATGGTAACATTCGCTACTACGAAATGTCGGAGGGTGAGCCGTTCGCGTTCCCTATCAGCGAGTACCGCTCTACGACTTCTGCGAAGGGTATGGCAATGATCCCCAAGCGTGGTTGCGACATCATGAAGTGCGAGACCACACGCCTGCTGAAGCTTACGTCCAATGCTATTGAGCCGCTGCACGTGTTTGTGCCGCGTAAGTCGGATGCTTTCCAGGATGATATTTTCCCCGACACGTACGCTGGTATTCCCTCAATGACTGCCGACGACTGGATGGGTGGCGCCGACAACTCTCCGGTGCTGATGTCTCTGCGTCCCGAGATGCAGGGTAAGATTACCAACGATGGTAAGCGCTCACGCTCTGCATCTAAGACCAACAGCGTAGGTGCTGGCATTGCGGCTCGCGTTGCTCGTTTCGCACGTGGTGGCAGCAAGGCGGACAACACGCCCGAAGGCAAGCTTAAGTCTGAATTGGAGACTGCTAATGCACGAATTGCACACCTGGAGAAGCTGCTTCGTGAAAACGGCATCTCCTACTAAGCGTCAGCGGAGGACTGACTGGATAGGTGGTCTATTATCTCCTATGACAGTTAGATTGGAGTACCGTTTGGAGCGTGGAGATCGTTTGGATGGATATGGCAGTTCGAGATGAAGCGACACTAAATTGCGGCTTCGTTTTCTGTTTTGGCTCTTGCAGTCGGAACCAAATACTTATTAGATTCGTGAGCAAGCAAGAGGCCTACGCACGCACCGAGTGGAGAGCAGGACAGCAAGAATACCAAGAAAGTGTGAGAATACACGCGAGTGCATGTCGAACAAACCTGTTTGTACCGTTTAGTTGACCTTGCTGTTTATGTATCTGTCTAATCTGTGTTTATTGTTGAGACTACTGCCATGTTTAAGATCATACCTGAATCTGCGGCGTGGATACGATAGTGTGACGTAACGAGTCAAAGTCCCAGGACAAAATGTCTAGCGTTTGCCATGCATTTACCCCAGTTGCAGCTGTGAAGCCTACCCAGGCACGACCATGGTATAGCTCGATGGTGTTCTCGATCCGTAATGGCACCGTTAGTGCAGGGCTGTTCATGTCATCCAGATAAATCGCTAGCAGTCCGATACCCAACCGCCATGCTCCTGTTGAGAAGAAGTTGCCTGCTAGTGTACTAGCCGCAAAGGCCTCGTCGAAGAACCTATATGAACACCCCATCAACAACGTCAAACCAACGTATATGGCGTAATGTAAGTGGATGACTTACATGCTTTCGTCAACATTGGGCTTATACGTGATGCGCACAGTGTGAGTGTCCTCTGTCAAGTCTGGGAGATTGCTAGTGGATCCAAGTGAATGGGTATGATTGGGTTGTACGACGCCACCATTTCCGCTGACGTGCACACTGATGTGGTTCTCGTAGATATCTAATAATTCCGGGTTGTACCATGTATCAAACTCGACAGCAAGGGCATTTTGGAGACCTCCATACCCAAGCGCCATGCCACCGGAACCTAACGCAAGCTCCTGCTGCGGGTCGTTATGAACAACGAAAGCGAAGCCGTCGCCTCCACGAGATCTGCAGTTTGTGTGGACTTTGTCCATCACACGACACACAGTTGATGGATTGGCCGCTCGAAACGAGAAACTAGTGGTGAACCCTTCGCGGACATTCATTTGTCGTGGATACCAAGCTGCCCCTGTAAGAAAGGATTCCGAAGTTGTGAGTCTCAGTGCTGTCCCGCACTCTTCCGTGATCGGTGCTGCATCAACTGGCTGTTGTAAAGTTGACATATTGAAGGCGTACACTTGCTTCGCTGGAAATGGAACAGCGGTCATGGAATTCGTGGGTAATGATCGATGAGTTGACCCATTGACGTAAACTGCGCTACGGCTCTCACTTTCGAAGCAAACGTATGAACACCCCGTAATGGCTGTAGTCGATCCACTTGGAGCAGTCGCATCAAAAGTATCGCAGCAAGAAACAGAGGCATTGCAGTTTTGAACCTGCCCAAGCGTCATTAGTTAAACCAGTACGTCATATGAGCACGAACCTGAGAAGAAAGCTACTTACGTTGGTATCACCATTCACGTACAGACCAAAGTGTCCTTGATCACCAACTTCACCGGTTGGACCAAGTGTTGGCGACGTACGCAGCGCAACAGCTTCCGGCAGAGCACTGAGATTTGTCAGGAGTTTTGCACTGAATTGGGGGAAGACAAAGTCTGTTGTGGATATCACGTGCTGGTTAAGGAAGTGAATGCAACGCACAAATATCGCAAAGAGGTTAGTACCAACCTTGATCTACCGTTGTGACGCAAGATGAAATTGGCGAGTCGATACCAACCACAGCATTTGGCAAAACTCGGCGATGCCCATACAGATCGATATCCTTCCACTCATCGGACCATTGCCATTGATTTTCTGTCAGTGGTGTTACTTTCACCTGGTAACCCGTTGAGCTCTCGAGCTCGATGAGAGTAGTGGATGTCACATTTCCTACGACAACAACCTGATCAGGGGCAAATTCCTCATCGGCGCAATGTTTCCAGGCTACTCGGTAGCCCGTGATTGTCATGCTCACCCACACATCCGCAGGTGCTTCCCAGTTTACATCGATTGCGTGGGCTGCCACGTTAGATATTATAGGTGTCGTCGTTGCGTTTACAGATGCAGCGTACGATAGCAAAGGAACCTCGTCAAATAACTCGAGTAATCTTCCGTTGTAAACGCGAACTACAGAGGGATACGTTGGATTCTCCAGCCATTTCGACGCTGCTGCTGGTAATCGACACTGCAATTCTACCTCCGGCACGACATGAACAACATCCAAACACTCCAACCCGTCAATTGTGATGACTGCATCCGCAGTACCAAAATGTTTTCCATTGATGAGTATCAACTCGCCACCCTCACGTACACAATTGTACGTAGATGCTCGAGGCAACGCCATCGAAGCGCAAACCGCAGCCGAAGAACGATGAAAACCGTTAGTCCAGCGCTCAGTCTCCGTACAATTGAGGTGTGCTGTCTTGTCACTGTCGCTACTCCCAGGGTCATCATCTTCGTCGAAATACTTGTCGACACAGCCGCGAACTTTCGCCACAACGGGTGCCTTGGTGAAAGCTACCCAGTCAAGCGAGAAACTTTGCCCAGTGATGGTGTTACGCGAGACACATGGATGAAAGCGTACACGCCGGACGACACCTGTGACGTGCTTCCAGATTGGGATGAAGTACAAGTCATCCTGCTCCAGTGCGTTGGTATGCAACTTGAATGGGATTCGAATGGGGTCGTTCATCACTCGCGGGTCAGCATCAGGCCAAACGGTTGGCTCTGTTGGAGATCGCTCGAGTGAAATCATAGCAAGATCACATTGTCCAAGGTACTTCATGCGGAACACAAGATAGTCCCGCTCATCAGCGCCAATGTACACATGGAGTTCAGGTGAATCCACAAAGGCGAGTGTCGGGTCTCCGCTATTTAACACTACTCCTCGCAATCGCCCATCACCAGTATCGACCTCCACTCCCATTTCCAGTGCAGTGGACTGACCCCAACCGTTCCTGCCGTCATCAAAGTTCCATTGAACTTCATGTGCGTGAGCGCGTTGAAAGCACCAACTAGCAGGTTATGAAGCACAACTTACGAGCTACAGAGTTCATGACGGGTGGAGACACCGATGCAAGCGTCATTCTTGCAGATGCCAACACTGTCAGCACTGCACTAAAGAGCAATACACGAAGTGGTAAAGTGCGTCGCTGAGGGCATTTGGGTAGCGCATTGGCAGGTGTACAGCTACTGAACACTGGTAATTCCCCATTGATCATAGTGGCGTCTGTCGGATCTTTAAAGTGTCGGTTCATGGCACAGCAATAGCGTGTTGTTCGTGAGGGTGGGATGGGGTTATAGCCTATACACCTGATGGATTGTCCAAACCACTCATCAGTTGGTAATCCTTACCTGTAAAAGTCCAATGGGCTTTTACAAATAGGAAATGATGCAAAATACAGGTCTATAGCCAAGTGCTTTAAATCTGCCTGTTAGCCGAAGCGGAGTGATTACTGTGGAAGCATTTGCTGATTATACCAATCTTATGAATATTAAATATTAGCCACTGTTGCTTTTTCAATCGTGGTAGTTTTTTATCCGGTAGTTGTTTTCTAGCGAAGAGATTCTAAAGCTTTCTGGATGAGCGAAGAAGTAGGCGTTTAAGAAGCTTGTGATGTATAGATGATACGCCTAACCAACTACTTTAGCTGTTCGATTTTACGGAGCTTCGGGGAGCAAGACTCAGCACGATAGGCCTCGGAGGAGTCTTGTGAGGACGTACTCTCTTGGTAGCTGTAGCAGCTTTCTAATACTCTTCACATGACACAGTATTCAGCGGGTCATTGCGAAAATCAGGGGAACGTATTGGAGTTAGCTGTAGCCGATTTTTTTCCAGCTCTCTCAACGCCACTGGTCCATCACACACGCGACAAAAGACTGGAAGTTTTTCACTTAAGTAGGCGGATATCGTCTGTAACTTCGTGAGCTACCACCCCTGCATTTGCCCTTTGCTCAGAGCATCTTTTAAGCATGGAGCGTGTAGAATAATAGAGAACGTACGATACGAACGCTATCCTGACATTGTCTCCTGTTGTTAAAAGTGGATTACTGTACCTTCGGTCCTTGAGAGCACCAGCGAGGTTGGATATAAAGCACCGGAACATGAAATCACAAGTGAAATCTGAATTCTTTGCAATGACGTTCACGTTTTGTGACTAAAGCGATCATCACGTGTCAGACACGACAAAATCCACCACATCGGACTGTAACTCGGCACCCTTGCACATCTAGAAGCTCGCAACTGAACCACCAGCTAGTGGCGCTGGCTCAGCAGTCATTATTATCTACTTAAGTACTTCGGAGCATCAGATGCGAGCAACAATCTGTGTGGACTGTTGAAAGCACGCACTAAAAACTATGCTCGACGTTGAAGTCTGGTCTCTTTTATATCAACCGCCTGCATCGAAACGGCTCGCGCGGGAAAATGACTGGCCGAGATGAAGCACAAGTGTAGGCGTCGAACAGCCCTATTACCACGCAGTTCAATGCGCTCTCAGGTCGTCCACTACACCAATCTGACGTCATCTACACGTACATTCCAAGCAGTGATCTTCACTTGCTCTGGACTGTCGACTAGCCCAGTTACGTGTATGCATACAATTGTCAAGTTGTTTTAAATTCGGCGGGAAATCTATAACCAGATAAAACCTCAACCAGACATACAAACTTCAAGAGGTTTTTCTCGAACCGAGAGCGTCTGTTGAGAACGACAGGACCCGCGCTCACATCAAGAAAAGAAGAAACCCCCGGAGCTCGTGCTGCTGCGTAAGCTACAGGAGCTAGTGAAGTGTGTGCTGACGTGCTGAGATGCTGACGGAGAGTGCGTCGCTGACGGCGCCACTGGACAGCGGGGAGCGTCGTGTTGAGGCGCGCCATCGCCGCCGCGAAGCTGCTGCGCCGTACCCTTCGACCAAACGCGAGCGGGTTGATGAGGACGAAGACGTCGAGTTCTTCGCCCCAGAGACGGAGTCGGCAGGTCACAACCGACGGGGGGGAGGCTTCTTCGCCCGTCTGGCAAGTTACATCCCCATTGTGAACAAATTGGTGACGGAAGAAGACGAAGAGGAAGAAGCCGAGCTACTACCAGCCACAGAGACGTCAACCGACAGTATTGACGTCCAGACGACACAGGAAGACGTAGACGAGGAGGAGGCTGAGAACGAGGAAGACCAAGAGGAGCAAGAGGCTGTAGAGAAGGAAACACAACAGACACCAGAGATCCAACCGGAGACTGTGGAGACCCAGAAAGAGCAGACGCCAGAGGACGAGGACATGTTGGACGCTCCAGAGCCCCCTGTCACCCGCGCGACGCCGCCATTTGTTGCCCAGAAAGAGCAGCTTTCGACGCCCCCGAGACACCCCAACAAGAGAAGTTCTCGCATGTCCCGCTCGCCTTCCCGTGAGAGCGGCACGGAGAGCGGAGAACGCAGTCCCGCCATGATGCGACAGCGTAAACGCGGTGACAAGCGCGTGTTTCTTCCAGGTCCCTCGCAGCAGTCGAAGATGCTGCGCATCTCCAATACACAGCGCCGACGGAAATCGACCTCCCCCTCGCCGCACGACTCCGCACTAGCTGTGATCAAACAGAAGAAAACTATCACACTTGAGGAATTCGAGCGTCTGCAGCATCAACTACACGAGATGGTGGAGGCCACGCCTCAGGCACAGCTGGCGATGACTCAAGCTGCTCTGGCCAACGGACTCGAACGTCCGTTTACGCGCGGATTCCCTGGACCGACGTCGTTCCCTGGATATGTTCCTGGATCCATTGCCAACCAGAACCACGGCGCTTTGATCGTACAGGACGCGAGGAAGCGTGGATCGGAGCTTACGACGAACAATGGCGTGCCATTTGGCAAGCGTCCTAGAAACCATGATAACGGACCCATTCTATTCTCAGGTACCGCCCTGCGTGGGCAGTTGACGCGCGAGGAACGCCTGATGCGAAAGCCTCGCCCGTCACGTCTTTTGACCGGCGCCAAGCGCGATTCTGCTGCGCGCAATGCGTACTCTGCTGCGGTTGCAGAGAAGATTTTGTCGACACTGAACAAGGTGCAGACCCCGCTGGAGCGCGAGGCACAGAAGCCGACGCCGTCGACGTCAATGTCATGGGCAAAGTATCATCTATCGCTGGTGGACAGTGAGCCGAAGAGCCTTAGCGATGGCATGGAGATTGACAGTGACGACGTTGCGCCCCCGACGGGTACGATTCCCCGCGTGACATTTCCACAGCCCACTCAGAAACCTACTTCTCTATCTTTTGGCAGCTCGTCGCAGTCTGCTTTTGCGACGCCTGCAAAGAGCACGACTAGCTCTTCGAATGATATGACACCGGTGTTCTCGCCTCAGGCCGTATCCATGACTCCTGCTCAGGCTCCTGCACCTGTGCAACCGAAATTCGAGACAATTGGTGAGTTCAAATTCACGCTTCCATTTCGTATCGAGGGCACAAAGCGCGTCGATGCAGACGACGAGGATACCCGTGTGCAATTTATGTTTTCTCCGCCACCGAGCATGCGTGAGCCGCCCGTGAAAGCTTCCAATCAGAAGACTGCGGCTAAGATTAATGGTGGAGCTGCTCCGTTTGATTTTATGCCTTCATCGCCCAAGACGAAGACGACCGAGTGGGTGTCGAAACCACCGAAGATCAAAGAACCTGAAAAGCCGAAGACGACTACAAAAAAGCCTGTTGTGGCCAAGGAAACTGAGAAACCCAGTGTAACGGGAAGTGCACCTGTTTCGTCTGCCAATGGTGCTGTGAATCCCCTTGCCAGATTTATGCAGTTGAAGCCTGGGCAGTGGAAATGTCCTGGATGCAGTGTTCTAAATGAAGCTACTAGCGCTAAGTGTCCATGCTGTGAGACGGCAAAGCCTGGAGGCTCGAGTGCAGACAAGCCTGCTGCTCCCGTAGCGCCGAAAGCCCTGGGAACGATTTCATCTAGTGGTTTTAGCTTCGGCGTGCCTGCGACGGATGCGAAGAAGGATGCTGTGAAGCCGGCAGCTGGATCGATTACGAAGAGTGGATTCAGCTTTGGAGTTTCAGCTGAAGACTCGAAGAAGGAGACGGAGAAGCCGGTTGAATCGATTTCGTCAGGCGGATTTAGCTTCGGCTCACCAGCAGCTGAGACTAAGAAGGATACTGATAAGCCAGCCACGGGTATCACATCTGGAGGCTTTAGCTTTACTGCTCCTGTCCCTACCGCTGACAAGCCGGCTGCTGGCGGCTTTAGTTTCGGTACCCCCGCTGCGACAAACGATAAGGAAGATACGTCTGCAAACAGCGCCCCTATTTCATTTGGATTCTCGGCTCCTGCTAAGAAGACTGATGCTGCGGTGACGAACACTCTTGGGTCTACTGAGACGGCTGCTTCTACCCCGTCGTTTTCTTTTGGTGTATCAGCGGCAACGACTCCTGCCCCCAGCTCTACCAGCTCAACTGGTGGTTTTACGTTTGGTGCTGGTACCGCGAACAGTACCAGCAAGGGCAAACGTAATGCCCCGGAACCTGACTCATCTAAGAATGATGCGGCTCCTTCGTTTAGCTTTGGTGGAGCGTCGACGGCGACCACTGAAGCACCAAAGACGAACAGTGCGTCTGGTTTCAGCTTTGGCACAACCCCTGAGCCCAAGCTAACTGAATCGGACCGTCCTAAGAAGCGATCGGCTGTGGATTTTGGCGCATCTGACTCGAAACCGGATGCTTCAACCCCGGCTTTCTCGTTCGGTGCGGCGCCGAAACTAGCCCAAGTACCTGCCAAGTACCTGCTAAAGATACTGCTGCTAACTGTGACTGCACCGACGCCTTCTTTCAGTTTTGGTGAATCTAAGAGCACGGAGACTGCTGAGAAACCGAAGGAGACCATAGCTACTACGTCGTTCAGCTTTGGATCTAACCCTACCAAAACGACTACGGCAGCAAAACCTACTGAGACGACACCTGCTAAGACTGCCTTTACATTTGGATCATCTTCGACAGCTACGACTGCTCCGGCACCGAAGCTAAGTACTGGGTTCGGACAGGCTTCAGAACCGAAGGCTCCAGCTTTCTCGTTTGGCGCTACGTCGGCTAGTTCAACACCTTCCACCCCCGCACCTGCCACATCCGCGCCTGCTGCCTCTTCAACCGGCTTTACTTTCGGTCAGAGCACAACGACACCTGCTAGCAGTAGTGCTCCTGCATTTGGGGGTGCTTCTGCTACTTCTTCCACTGGCTTTGGCTTTGGTGCATCGACACCTGCTTCTACAGGAACTTCAACTCCTTCCCCGGTTCAAGTGCCTTCTGCTCCTGCCGCGACACCTGCGTTTACGTTCGGTTCGTCGTCGTCCACTCAACAAGCAGCTTCGTCTGGCTTCGGCTCATCATCAGGATCCACAACGTTTGGGCAGACAGCTCCTGGCACATCGGGCTTTGGATCCACGTCAACGGCTTTCGGATCAAGTTCGTGTAGTGGTTTTGGATCTGGATCGAGCGCCGGAAGCTTCGGCAGCACATCCTCTGCTGGCCCCTCAACTGCATTTGGCAACTCCACTTCTACGACTCCAGCCGCACCAGCCTTCTCCTTCGGTGCATTAAGTCAGGGTCCTGCTGCCAGTGCTTCTGCTCCTGCTGCTGGGCAGCCCGCGTTTTCGTTTGGGTCGAGTACTCCAGCCCCAGGTGGGTTTGGAGCAACGCCTGCAGCTTCAAGCGGCTTTGGCACCAGCGCTCCCAGTGGTGGCTTTGGTGCTACTGCGCCTGGCGGCTTCCGATCGTCAAGCCCTGCACCTGCATTCGGCAACCAGTCCGCTCCTGCCGCTCCCGCGTTTGGCAGTGGTCTTCCGCCTCCCTCAACCACATTTGCAGCCCCGGCATTTGGTGCACCTGCAGCTGGTGGATTCGGTAGCGGCCCTCCGAGCTCTGGTTTCCGTACTCCTAGCCCAACTCCTGCGTTCGGTGCTGCTCCTGCCTTTGGGGCTGCCCCCACCCCAGCCTTCGGTGCTGCTGCCCCTGCGCCAGCTTTCGGAGCCGCCCCTGTCGCTGGCGCCTTTGGCGCTCCTACTGACGGCGGGTTCAATATGGGCGCCGCTCCCCAGCACGCAAAGGGCCGACGCATCCTGAAGGCAAAGTCTCGCACCCGGCGAACGTCATAGAAGCAAGAATGAATCAATTTATCATGATATGTTTTGTAATTACTGTGGCGATGGCGACATCACTGAGACCTGCACCAAACCAAGGTACTTCTGCGACCTAGCAAGGCACAGCGACAGATTCAAGCGGCCTGATGAGAAACGAGGTTGTATCAATAATTTAACTGCTTTATGATGAAATGATGCTGCTGTTGACACTATGGACATTCGAGACGTAGTCCTGCTGCCTAATTTTGGCGATGGAAGGCGCGATATAAAAAGCGTCAAGGTGCTGGCAGCGGGGATGAACCATCATCAGAGGAATTGTGAAGCGAGGTGTGTAGTATTGGTGTAAGCAGACGCTAGCAACATGGCGGACATGACGGGGGCATCAACAGGGGCTGTGAGCATCGGCAACTACAAGGGCGTCATGCTCTGTAATCGGCCATTCAATGGTGTTTCCAGCAGTAAGCGAAGCTGACGAGCGTGGATGATCATGTCCTTGTGTCTGACATTGTGGGGTTTGTGTAGCTTTGGCGAAGGAAAATCGATACGGTGTCAAGTCGAACAACAATGCGGTGGATAACAGCAAGGCAGCGTTCCTGGCGGGCAATCCTGGGGAACCTCTGGGACTGAACGTGCCAATTCTCAGCGAACCTGCAGTGAGTTCTGTTGAGATCACTGTTGTTGTACATTTGGGGATGATATTGAACGGCTGTTGCTGCTTTGTTGCTTCGTAGCATGCAATCCGTCGTGACAAGAAGAACACAGCTTTGTCGAAGCACAAGAAATGGTTGCACGACTTGCAGAAGGAGCGTACTCGTCTGCAAGAAGCACTTGCAGAGGATGAAGAAGCTGCTCAAAAGCGTCGACAACGATTCTCGCAGAGAGAAGCCAAAATGCGTGAGGCAGTGCGCAGCAACAACGATGGAGAAGATGGTGCGAACGACGTTGTTGTCGCCGAGAAGAAGAACTTGAATCGCCCCATGTGGGCATTGACAAAGGCCACGGCTGAAGAGAAACTTGACAGTTTGGAGGACGCTGAAGCCAACGATCTCATCGATTTCGCGAACAACTTGGACATTGATCAGTTCATGGACGACGTGGAAATCAAAGCACGCGTGGCACAGGTAGAACAACAACTAGCGCAGGTGCAGTCTATTGTGGACTACGAGGATGCTGAGGAAAAGCGATACGAACGTGAGCAACAGCGGCTTGAGGACATGGCGAATGGAGGGGGAGCTCTCAATGGAAACGATCTGTCTAGGCTTGGATGGGACCGTGCAGAATCCAAGGACGATGACGATGTCATGAGCGTAGCGAGTACTGTGCTGTCGGAGTGCAAGTCAATTCGGTCTGTACATTCGGTTCGATCAGTAGCAGCCATCACGAAGCGCGTCGAAGCTAAATTGCTCAACAACGGCTCAGCTCCATCGGAAGCAGGTAGCACCCCACCTGCACCGCGCATTGTGACTATCGACGAGGAAGGTGTTCGCATGCAAATCAAGACCCTGCCGAGCAACTTGCCATACATCCATCGAAACCCTGCCATTTAGGCACCATACTAGTTTATAGCGGGGGATAAGCCATGAAGTGAAAACCATAACGTAATGAACGTTCCATGATGATTTCACTCTCCAAACCCAGACTCTTCAAACCGTCGGTGTCGCTTCATGAAAAAACATTTCTGCGTTCTTTCTAGTCTCGACTCGAGTGCGCTGTATCCTTTGCAACATGGGCCGGCGCAGTGTAGCTTCCCAGGTGGACGAGGCCAAGAAGCATGGCATGCTACACCTTATTCAGTACCAGCTCTCACGAGTGCCACCTGAACTCTTCTCTGGTGATTCGTCTGGATCATCCTCAGCCTCTTCATCGTCCAGCGAGTTAGCAGCTTCACTGATACGCCTCGACCTTAGCTTTAATCAACTGAAGGGACCACAAGCCATCCCCGACGCGATCGGAACGCTGGTTGCACTGCGTGAGCTCTACGTAAACAACAACCCGAGTCTAAAGCAGCTTCCAAGCTCACTCGTCCATTGCACTAAGCTTCAAGTGATAGACGCGAGCTCCTCGGCCCTTGACACACTTCCTCAAGAGCTTGGCCGTCTGCAACATCTTCGTGATATCAACATAGACGACACACCGTTGCAACGCCGCTGGGAGGCTAAAGGCCACCTCTTGATGAAAACCGAGGACGACGATCCCTTGATCTTCTCACTCGACAGCTACAACATCGCCCAGGCAACTACAATCGGTAGTCCCACCAAGTCAGTTCCAACGCCATGCCAACAAATATTACGCAAACTCCGGCGCAAGGACGAACGCGAGCAACTCAAACGTGAGTTGTTCGACCTGCTTCGCGACAAAGCATACCGTCTTGAACGGCACGATGACAGTGCAACGGCAAGTGCAGCACTTTACACGGCGTTACGACGCGTCCTCAAGTTGTTCCCACAGGCCATCGACATCCGCTCTCTACTTCGCAATGCTGAGCGACTTTTTCCACAAGATTTCTCAATTGAAAGCTTTGAAGAGTTGGATGCCACACGCATACGCCGCGAGTTCGATGTATTGCGAACTTCTACTGAGCGCAAAAAGCGTGCCGCTGACCTTGAACTCAAAATCCGCAACTTATACTTTGACCGAATCGACCCCACAACTGTCGAAGCTATGGTCCACCAGATCTATGACCATCTTCCAGAACTGTCCGACATCAAATTTCTCATCAAGTACGCACCCAGGCTGTTCCCTAAGGAGGCTCGCAACGTGAACGGTGAGCAAATTCGAAGGGACCTTGAGGCTCTACAGCAACAGTTTGCGCGGGAGCGAGCTGCTGCCGTCGACAAACTCCTAGTAGCTGTAAAAACGCTTTATAGCGACACTGAACCAGATTACGTCCGTGCTCTCGTAACTAGCGTCGCGGCACTCTTCAAGGTACTCAGGCATCAAGTATTACCTGAATTGTGTTTGCTCTTGCTCAGATGAATTGTTGCTTGTCATGCGCATCGTGCTACAGAACACCAAGGAGCTGCTCAGTCTCGCTGCCGATGCTACAGTGTTGTTTCCCGCAGATTTTCTGAACACGCAGCCAGCCGAAGTTCGTACCAGTTTCTTGCGAATGAAAGCCGAAGTCATGGGAGGAGGTAACGTAGCCCCCAAATCCTAGCACCCTCATAAGCAGTACATGTTTCCATGATGAGGTAAGGACCGCATCTCTACGATTTGTTGAGCTTCATATCGAGTTGGCATTCAATTGGAAGGCTGACTGGTCTTCTTCACTGATCTAGTCCCCCTCTTCGTCTTCATAATCGTCATCATCGTCACTTTCTGATTCTCCACTGCTTTCAGGATCGTCTCCATCATTATCTTTATCATCTTCTTCATTGCGTCTCTCGGCCTTTGAGAAAAACGATCCCCGTCGTTCACTGTTGCTAGACTGAGTAACCTGTAGATGCGCTGTAAGACTTTCCTCAATTTGATGCAGCTTGAATGCGCGCACCTCGGTGCCACTGATGTTGATATGGTTTTGTGCTTGCGTACAATCTTCAGAGGTTGGGAACATCAGCAGTACGTTCCAGTCCTTCAACGTACCAGGTGTTGATACATCCTGCCGGTCATTCCGAGCACTGCGACATCCCGGTACTGGTGCTACAGAGCGTACGGACACTTGCAGCACACGATCATCTCGTGGATCCATTGTACAATACGTGCGGTGGATCGGCGCGAATACCTTTACAATGCCTTCTCCTTCTCCGTCATGTGGACTACTGTCGTCATTTTGATCCGGGATCTTTTCTACAAGAACGAACGCCTCAGGATTCATCACCATCTGCAACTTTGTGGGCATTAGCAGAAAGCGTTGTTCGCGATACATGCACCTCAAAGAGACCATGCCATCTAATGGTGCTGTGCAAGTACCCCTCCCACCTGCAGCACTCGCTAGAACACTCGTGCGAGGGTGCCGGTAGGCAACAATCTGCTCCAGTTCGTCATCCACATAGCTTTCATCCAAAAGTTCGCGCAGTTTTCGCAGGTAGAGGAATACTTGCATGGACTTGCGACATACTTCCATTTCGTTTGAGGGGCGGCGCAAAGCCAAAGTGTTCGTCGAGCCAGCCCACGCCGGAGCACTTGTAGCCTCTTCCCTCTCGAGCGGAATGAGACACTCAAAAGGTGATGAAGAATCCAGCTGCAACTCCATAGGGAAAGGCTTACGCTGGAAGTTAGCCACCTCCTTCTCCAAAACGTAGATGAACAAATCCACTTCTGCCATAGCACCACGCATACTCTCCATGACTAGATGCGCACTGCTCGAATGGATGTTCTTCAGTGCAGCAGCGTGAGGCTGAGTGAGGCAATGAAGAGATGGTGTACGAGTGTCCACCACGATGTCCATCAGCAAGCGTGTACACAACTGCACGCTAAGCAAACGCGAACTTTGATTCCGCGCAAGAATATCCAAAATCAACTCGACCAGCCAGTAAGGATATGTGTCCGTGCGGCACGACTCGTCGTTGTCTAGTCCAGAATCACTTGCCAACTCGTCGACATCTTCATGTGATGAAGACTCTGCCATATCGGTCTTGCCGGTGATAGTTCCCATTTCTTGTGAGCCAGAAGAAGCGCACGACGACGACAGTGATGCGGTAGCCAGTAAAACAGAGCTATCAGTCTGGTCTTTTTCTTCGGACTCATCCTGTTGCGAGGTCACATCGTGTCCATTCCCCATTGCCGTATCGCACTTTCCGTGACGATACCGGAACGGAAGAAGATCCAGCTCCCGCAATAGCGAGTGATCTACAGCCTTGTTGTTAACAATGGCTAGTAAAAGCATAATCACTGTTGACGACAATCGCTCATCGCTTGAGCAAAGCAATGACAGTAGTGATTGGCGGTAGCAGTTAGTGCCTTGCGGCACAAACGCTTTCACCTCGTCGACAGGCCACTCACCCATGGCAAAGCGCGTTTGAACATAGCACAACGACGATTCGCACGTGGTTGTCGAATGGGGACGAAATAAATGCATCGGAGGGGATTCTTTGTCCCATCGAAGAGAAGGACGTGGAGACAGCAATCGCGGTGAGTTTTCTGTTGTCGCCGTGTCCTCATCATCATTGCTGTCTACAGTCTCTAAGTAGTGTGAGCTGCTGTGTCGTCGTCTTGATCCAGCTCCGAGTGCAACTGCCGAGTATTCACAATCTTCCGTTGCATCCGACGACAACAACATAAAGGCAATAGCATTCACTAGAGGTGTGTGTTCCAAAATGCCCAAAAGTCTCGTGAGCAAGTACAGCGCCAATTGTGTCGACACTCGTTGCGGTGGGGGTCCACAATCCGGCAATATGCTCGTCGCCAACAAATACTTGATATGTCTCGAAAACAACAAGTCTCCAATTTTATAGCAGAGTTCCGGTACATTAACGTCCAGCAAGTCTTGGAGGTAGAAGCAGTGGTCAATGTATGCGTCCACCCCTTCCTCCAATTTCTCTGTAGTCACTGTACGCTCCGCCTGATCCTCCATACAAGGCCAACTATTCAACAATCCCTGGAGTTTCAACGTGAGGTCATTGGCAATCTCCACAATATCTCGGAAGTAGTTCAGATCATCATACTGCAACACAAACCGCCGCATTCTTGCGTCTTGAACTTTCAGCACATTGAGCGTCAACGTCTTGACTGCAACTTTCACCATCGTCTCATTGCACCTTCCGAACTTCAGTGCCCGCGCATAAAGCGGGAAGCTAAAGTCCTCTCCTTGCTGTGTATCCAGAAAGAACTGCACGGTGTCTTCATTGAGTCTCAGTGACAAAGCCTTGAGCAAAGTGACGTACCAGTCCCGCACGTCGTCATCTCTATCCACAGCAAAAGGACACTCCAGCAGTCGGTTCACGTGATTATTGCTCAAAATGTAATAGAGCGACGTGCGTGTTGCGATATTCTGCACGAGAATGCTCATAGTCTGTAGCAATTGAACCTGCACAGGCACAGACGGCTGGCTTGTGCCCAACTCCACGAGTAGAGCGAGCATGTTGGTTTCTCCGAAGTAGTCGAAGAAGGCGCCTGCATCGTCCGACACTGCGTCGTCCGAGTCGATCGCTTGGTCCACCAGCTCCACAGACACGCGGTGCTGGTCGGAGTAGATGAGAAACTCGGCCAGAACGCGCAGTAGCTCCACAATCTCAGCATCTGGAAGTGACGCGAAGCGCGTGAGTTGTGTGTGCAGTGTGCGCATGTTGGCGAGCGTAAAGTCCAGTCGACGACCAGAGAGGAACGCGCCTAGGAAGCCGTTGCGTTGACTGACGCCACTGCCGCTGAGCGGAGCAGACGCGGGGCTGCTGGCATTGTTGCCCATGGCGGATGGAGACAGCCCGAGGAACGTCGATCTCGAGAAATTGGGTGGGAAGTTTCTATACGTTAGAAATCAATTTGACGTTTCTAAATACATTTGATGTTAGGTTTACCGGTATACGGTATGCTCTACGGTATTTGATACTCGTCCTAACGTTGGACCTAGTGCAGGACAGGATAAAGGTGGTCGTTGTACAGTGGCTCCCACTTGCAACCATCCTTCTGGTCACCCCGCCAGCAACCATGGGTAATATTCTCGATCTCGTGAATGAACAGGCCTCCGCGCTCGTCCAAAGTCTTCAGACCGAACGTGTCCGAAGTATACTCCAGCGTGTCGTTCATATTGACGATAGTCAGATTCATGTACTGTGTTTCGATCTCCTCAATCGTGTCGACTTCCGAGTACCGACCGAAGATGGAGCTCTGCCACGGCATAATACGGTTGTCAGCGGGGGAAGCGAAGAAGTGAGCTTCCTCCAGCTTCAGGAAGTTGGCCTTGCGACGCTGTTGGTCGTAGATGCACTGGTTGTCACCAGGTAGACAACGGTTGACGTTGTTGTACACCGGCAGGAAGAAGTTGGCCGTGGAGAAGCTGCCGAACTGCGGCCAGCGGTTGACGTTGAACTGGGAGTACGTGTACTGGGCATCGGGGTTCTCGATGGTGTATATGACGTAGTCCTTCTGCATCTTTCCGTAGTAGTCCTCGGGTCCGTAGGCACTGTAGTTGAACATAGTCTCAGGAACCAGGGTGGCCAAGAAGGGACCGTCATTGGCAATGGACAACTCGACTTTGTCAGGTCCGATAAACTGACCGTTTTGAAGACCAGCCATACTGATGTAGCGCTTGACCTTGTGGTCATCCATCTCTTCGATCACTGCCCGAGAGATGGTGCCGCCCTGCGAGTGCGCGAGGAAAATGTAGCCGTCGTCAAACTCCGAACTGTTGGAAACGATTTCGCGGATCTGAGCAACTGCCTTCGGGACTTGCAGCACAATGGCCTCTAGGGAGCACGGCATCTCACAAAAGGTAAGAGGGACGACAGTGCGGCCTTCGGCGGTGAGGTTCGCAGCGAAATTCTCAGCATTCGTGCGGTTTCCGCGGACACCGTGAAAGAAGAAAACAGGGAGCTTGGAAAAGTCCGTCGCAGCAGTCGTCACTGCAAATGCAGTAGACAGAAGTGTGAACAGGACGCGACGACAGATCATTGGCGTTCTCAACTAGAGACTTGAGCAGTTGACGGTGAATTCGATTGTGGTGCAAACTCGAGCTGCTGAATTTCAGAGTGTGGTGTCCACTCAACTTCCCGTTGCACGAATCTTGCAGCCAGACAGCCGTGACCCCGCCGCAGCTTTTACCTCAATGTTGTAATCGTCGTGCTTTCGGCAGCGATCTGCACTTACAATTTGCGAGAGCGACCAAGTGATGTGTTCCAGACGCCAACAGTGTTTGAACACACGGTAAAACTTGGGCCTTGCAAATTCAAGCTCTGTCAATACCCTTTGTTGAGTTGTGAGTGAGAGTTGTGGTTTCAAACTACAGCAATGTTGTATAGAGTCACAAGTTGCAAGGTATGCTTTGGCTGTCACTTCTTAACAAGGAATGTACGCGACAGACGAGCATGTATATGTTATTTGGCGACCCTCAACGAACATGACTTGCACACACTGTGCTTGATCTGCGCTTCTCGCTAACTACACAAGCCTCTTCTGGACGGGGATTATCGATAGTCGACTTCACGTGACTAGGGGTGACAAAGTCAGCCATACGAGCTGAGCAACACGTATATTGCTACAACACAAAGTTCTACCTTACATTATATTCACACACGTACTTCACCCTCCAGTACTCTTATCGTTTCAATGTGCATTTTGAACTAACGCGCTCATAGGTAAACGCCCAACTCAATGCATTGCACTTCGAAGGTACTTAGAAATTCTGCAACCTGTCTATTCATCAACGCGGACCACATGGCTGCCCCAGCAACGTTGTTGCCTTCTTTTGCGCTGCTTGCTGATGCCATGCATCATGCAATGCTTTGTCGTTCGTGTGCACATCGCCGTTACGGCTCCCACGGGAAATACGCGCCAGGATGATCATGGTCTGCAGATTCGGCTTTGAGTGCAACAACAGCACTATCGAGTTTGCTGGTAATCCCTCAAATCCCCAATAACGACGATGTTCGGCACTCGTGTCCTGTTCACGATCCTTTCTACCGCCTTTGCGGTGACGACCGCCGCGACCGACTTCTCGCTTCCCGTGTTCTTCTTCCACGGTGCGGGAGGCAACCACTCAAATGCTGATAACTTCGTGGAGAAACTCTCCGCTGAAAACCGCACTGTAGTAGGGTTGTCCTTCTGCGAGACGACGTGCCCATTGTACTACAAGTCCCGAAGGCAGTTGCTCAGATC
>PCFV01000325.1:18820-33291 GCA_002812785.1 Phytophthora litchii | reverse complement strand
CAACAGACGTTTAGCATTTTAACAACACATATTAATTACCAGCCGGACCACAACATGCGGGTCAGTTCGTGCTGCAAAGGTCAACGCGACTTCAACGGGTGCTGCCAGTCCAGCTGCAAAAGCGGAAACCCTTGTAGCTGATTAACAAGTGTAATTGGAGGTCGATGCAACATCACCAGGATCAGAAAGCACAACAAGACCATTTTCAGTCCATGATGTTCCTTAATGACTTTGAGCTCTTGATGTCTGAACTGTTGCTGATAATATCCCTTTTCTAGACGTTCACTTCACGATAGGTCATTGCTTGCTCGTTCGCGAAGTAGGTGGTAGTTTGTAATTATCTAGCGCTTGTATCTTGATAAACTCGAAGCAACCCAGCATTTGGCAGGCGGATACCATCCATTTTAGCTTCGACTCTCGTGGCGTCTCGTTACCTTACAGCACGAAGTTGTGGTATTGCTGCTCCCAATATTCGGTCTACGCCTTCCTGTGCTGTGGATTGCTCCTTGCGAAAGATTACATTTTTTTATGTCAAAGCTATATAGTAGGATAGTTGTGCATGTTATCAACTGCTCAAAAATGCAAGAGGAGGATTCGGTTGAACGAAGTACCTGACAACGCGACTGAGTATCCTATATGGACAGGCCTCATTACGCCATTAGCCTTCATGCGCAATTGGGGAGTGGATTTCGAATCCCCTGCGGCTCACAATTTACAATTTGTGAAGCACAGGAAGTGAAGAGGTTTCGCTTTGCATCGTCCGCTGTTGGAAATTTGTTCATAAGATGGGACGACATTACGCCGTTGTATGGTTTGTACAGAGACTGCTGTTGGTCCCATCCTAGTACAATATCTCGATTGGCGTTGAGCAATGCTGCCCCAGGAGTCAGTCCGCGTTTAGCCAAACCCAGCACACAACACCACCAAGCCGCGTAATAATGAACTTCAAGACCTGCTTCGCTATTGTCCTCGCCGCTGTCGTCGCCACCGCCGTCAGTGCCGAGGAGGGTACTCCCCTGCCTGTGGAACAGAACACTGAGCCCCCTAAGGAGGACCCGCTATACTGCCAGGCTACGGGCTGCCCGTCGCTCTACTCCGAAGCGAACCTTATGGTAAGCCGAGACTGCCGAGACGACTTCGACCACGCGTTGCCAGACTACGTCCAGAAATTCCACGAGTGCTGTGAGAAAAAGTGCTAAACGACCACAAGCTTAGACGATTCAGCCACCACTTCAGTTTTGTCGTAGACATTTACTTGCGCCTTGGTAAACCGAGGACTAGTGAGTCTTGTCCATAATAAGCAACCAGGACGACGAATACAAAGAATCAGTTTATATGTTTCATTATGTTTTGCAGCACATGATGAAATTCGTCGTCACTCACCATGAACGCATTCTTGCAATTATGTATTAATGCCACTAGGTACTAGTACTAGTAGATGCTTCTGCAGTGATAAGTTGATGATATTCCTCAGGCTCGATTATTGTAGGCCAAATAATGTCTTTGTCGATACATATATCCCTCAAGGTACACAACAATGTGCTTGTCGATACATATATTTGAAGACAATCACG
This sequence comes from Phytophthora litchii, assembly GCA_002812785.1. Classification (NCBI taxonomy): domain Eukaryota; phylum Oomycota; class Peronosporomycetes; order Peronosporales; family Peronosporaceae; genus Phytophthora; species Phytophthora litchii. Next base: position 31,717 of record PCFV01000325.1, on the reverse strand, counting down.
TGGGCTTCCTCCATCGACACTACATTTGGGGCATACTATCATTGACTACTCAGGTAAACAGACAAAGCACAGCATCAAACGTTCATAAGAAACGTGAAAACACTTACGACTTTCGACAATTTTGGAGATTTTCACAGGAGAAACCCAGATACTTTCGGAATACGACACGCATCTCACAACCCGCACAGGAGTTGCTTTCCAGACACTGACTGATTAATTCATCAAGCACAAAACAAGAATTAGATGTTAGCTCACAGCAAGTTGAGAAGGCAAGTTATCGGTAATCGATCTCTCAAATAGGGTTCCCGGTGATGGCATTAATCGCATGGTATACTTAAAGGTGTCAATACATTATGCATTGACGCAGCGTTAAGAGCTTCCATACATAATGACCATTAATGTGATTAATAATTAACGTAAGAAGCTAACCGATGCACTCATGGAGCATCTGAGCATCCAAGCAAGAGTTGGTACTTCTAAGAAACAGAATCATTTCTAGCAAAACGGACAACAGAACGTGGTGGTGAAGACCCAAGCGACATTAAACAGACGATCAGCCAGATTAGAAGTTGCTGGAGTCGTGTGGACCTGATCATACGTGGTCTTCGTCGACTCAAGTCGAGCCAATCGACCTAGTAGCACCTCTCTGCCAATTTCAACATTAGATTTTACACAGCAGAATAGCTAGTTGAAATGAGATAGCCTGAAGATGAAGGGTGATCTTGGCGTCCTCTAGGACTACAATAAGAGCAATGACGTCCAGGCTACCCATTATTAATACATATGAAAAATGCTGCCATACATAATGGACGTACAGCGGGTGAGAGGCCTCCACACATTATGGGTGGGGGAAATGTACATTAACGTATGTCCTTATGCATGAATCAGGAACTCTGCTTACTACGTAGTGCTACAACAAACATGCCTATCCATAACAGCAACTTTGATGTCTTTTGGCTGTCGTTAGAGGTGGCCAGCGCCGCAACACCTCACTTTTCATTTTGCCAAAACACCCAAAGCATACCAGTACGAACGATGAACTTCAAGACTTGTGTCACTTTCCTCCTCGTCGCTGTAGTCGCCACATCCACACCTTCGGACGCGCAGCAACAACAACAACTTTGTGCGGCTCAAGCCTGCGGGTACCGTTACTCGGACTCGAACATCCGAGTTAGCAACTGCTGCAAGGCGCAAGGCGATTTCGATCAATGCTGCTCTACCAGTTGCCAATTCGGTAACCCATGCAAGTGAGCAGCTTTACCTAGGTTGGTTTCATGTCACCAACACTATGTTCGTCGCCTCAAGTCTCGTTTTCAACGTTTACAAAGAATAAAAACAATTTTCGTTGTTGCAAACTTCAGTGACCAAAGTTCCACACCACAACGCTTTACTCCGAGTACCTCAAAAACTGTACGTTCATACTCCACACTGTCGTGGTCTTTCATGTAGATAGTATCATTGCGGTATTACCCAACCATAGGGACACGCGCGGACATGGTACAGAACTTTCACTAGTATTGCCAAGCCAACTGCGGCACAGAATTCTACAGATAAAGGGCCATGCTCACAATATAATCCAATATTGCGTCATCCCGCTCACTTCCTCGAAACCCATGCAAATTTGTAGCATTATAGACAACTCCTGTATGCTACATGCAGTACTGCTTATCTTCGCTAGCCTATTGTGATCCTAAACAGACGTGCACACTTCAACTTGCCATCATACATTTAATGCAGTATGTACAAGACTGAAATGTGTGCCTTTCGTCCCCTTGAGACAGCATGCAATTGACAACTGACCAGTCCTCCTCTACACTCTAGTGCTGATGTCATCGCCGACTCTACCAAACTGATCATTGCAGTGACCGCAGTGACTGTAGAAGATTACCTTGCAGACACTTTCCTGATCCCATCGCTGCCTTTAGCAAGATGGACGACAATCGTCGGGAAACAGCAGCCTACAGGTGTTTTGGCCGAAGCTACTGCCGTAGTCTACGGACATTGTTGCCTGACTGCCCATACTGAATGGGCATGCAGACTAACGCCATGGTTTCCAAGTTAGAAAGTAAGCACGCCACACTATTGCGTCATGCATTATAGGCTAGCAACTCGTAACGCCTCGCGCTCACACGAATTTCATGGTGCCTGACTGGTATACAACCCCATACCATGTCTGCGTCGCACACCCAGAAGGTGTTGGTCGCAACATTACCGGCACCTGTAAAGCACGAATATCAGATGGGTACCTGCAAAATGGGAGGAACCAGACAAAATGGGAGGAAATGGGAAAATGTTGAGATAAAATGGGAAACTCGCTCGAGCGGGATTTGCCAACTTCTGAGCACCGAGAAGACGACACGAAGATGGCTTGTGTCGAAGCATCAAGACGACGGATGGACATGGCAAGTTTGGTCCTCTGACTCCGCGTCCGAACAGAGACTTTTGCGAGTTTTACACCTCTCCAACAACCAAATTGAGTTGTGTTTATAATGCAATGGAGAACTTCATCAACGTAAAAGCTGACAGGCATGCAGTGGCGCATGATCTGCCAGGCTACTCTGTTCCAGTGCGCGAACGTTATTGCGTCCAGTTGTTATCAACTTGGCTACATCCAGCATTTTCAACCAAAACATCCAATTTTGCAATGCGTTTCTTCACCAAGACTCCAGCACCTTGCAACAAAACCCATTTCTCGATGCAACTACGATGAAACTACCAGAGCAAACAACAACCAGTCGCAACGTGAACGCCATCGAAAGTTGCCCTCGTACCCATAATTTCGTTGCCGTCTTGTTATTTGGGTCAAACTACATTTCGCAGCTGCTGATTGGCTCCACGTGCACAGGAAAAGACGAGGTCGGGAGAGGCTTCGAGTCAGCACAAGAGGGAAAACCGGCGACTCCACGATCGCCTCGCAGTGCCAGTGTCCGTCCCAGTCCGAAAGAGACAACGAGCAACATGGCGGAAGACGCAGCTGGCGGCATGCTGGACAACGGCGCCATGGTCTGGGTGCCTCACGACGAGCAGGTGTGGAAGAAAGCGGTCGTAGTGCGTCGTCTAGATGACGGCATGCGCGCTGAAGTGCGTCTCCAGCCCAACGACGACGGAGAATGGGACAAGGACGACGGACTCGAGCAAGTTGTCAACATCCGCGACATTGCACGCTTGGCAGGCGAAGTGTCCGATGAAGCCATGCCCATTTGCAACGTCTTTGAAGCTGATGGAGCCAATGACATGTGCACACTCAACCATCTCCACGAACCTGCTGTGCTCAAGAACTTGGAGCTTCGTTTTGCCAAGAAAATGCCATATACCTACACTGGTGCTATCTGTATTGCCGTGAATCCGTACCAATGGCTCGATCTCTACGGTCGGGAGTTGTATCTCCAATATCTGGAACAACCACGAGATTCGCTACCTCCTCATCCATTTGCACTCTCTGCTACGGCTTATATGGACATGAAGCGGACGCAAGTGGACCAAAGTATCTTGGTTAGTGGAGAATCGGGTGCTGGTAAGACGGAGACGGTGAAGATTATGATGAACCATTTAGCTTCCATTTCAGGAGGTGGGAATCATGGCACCAAGGTGATTGATCAAGTGTTGCAGTCGAATCCATTGTTGGAGTCGTTTGGTAATGCCAAGACCAAACGCAACGACAACTCGAGTCGATTTGGCAAATTTGCACAATTGCAGTTTGATACTATGGGCTCTCTTGTGGGTTGTCTCTGTGAGACCTATTTGCTGGAAAAAAGTCGTGTGGTTGGACAAACCGAGGGAGAGCGCAATTATCATGTCTTCTACCAGATCTTCTGTCTACCTGAAGATCGTAAGACGGAACTCAAACTGAGTGGAGATGCCACAAGTTACAAGTACGTGACGGAAGGTGCAGATGCCGAGTTGACTGGTATTGATGATGTTCAGTGTCTCAAGGAGACGCAGGATGCTTTGGATACTATTGGTATCTCCAAGGACGAGCAAAATGCCATTTTTGAAATCGTGGCTGCTATCCTTAACCTTGGTGAAGTGGAGTTTGAGCCTAATGCCAATGACAGTGAGAAGAGCCATGTGAGCAATGAGGACATTGTGGACAATGTTGGTGCTCTGTTGTGTACTCAGAGCGCGGCACTGCACTCGACGTTGCTGGAACGTTCAATTACTGCTGGTTCCGAGTCGTACACCATTCCACTAAACGCCGAGCAGGCATCAGACCTGCGTGACGCTCTTGCTAAGGGCATGTACACTCAACTGTTCGACTGGCTGGTGCACCGTATCAACAAAGCTATTTGCTCAACGAACAACGTCAAGACTCACATTGGTCTGCTGGATATCTTTGGTTTCGAGAGTTTCGACCAGAACGGCTTCGAGCAGTTGTGCATTAACTACGCGAACGAGAAACTGCAACAGAAGTTCAACAGTGATGTCTTCAAGGACGTGCAGCAGGAGTACGTGGATGAAGGCATCCCGCTTACGCTCGTGACGTTCGAGGACAACCAGCCCATTCTGGACTTAATTGAGGGTCGTATGGGTATTGTCAGTATGCTGAATGAGGAGGTGCTGCGTCCCCAGGCTACGGACAATACCTTCGTGAGCAAGGTTCTGGATGCTTGCAGCGATCACCCTAGCATCGAGAAGAACAGAATCAACCCCTTGGAGTTTACTATCCACCACTACGCTGGTGATGTGACGTACAACGGTTCGGGCTTCCTGGAAAAGAACAAGGACACACTGCCTACAGACATGGTGCAGCTACTGTCTGGTAGCTCGAACGACGTCATCTCGGGCATCTTCACACCCACGCAGGGCAAGCGCAACAGCCGTGGCAAGAACGGAAAGGAGGGACGCCAAAAGGGTTTCTTGGTGGGTAACACTATTGCTGGTGCCTTCCGCAAGCAGCTATCGGAGCTGATGGAGACTATCAACAAGACTTCATCGCAGTATGTGCGCTGTATCAAGCCTAACGCCAACAAGAGCGCTGTGGAGTTCAACCGCCTCATGATTGTGGAGCAACTTCGTTGTGCTGGTGTGATTGCCGCTATCCGCATCAGTCGTGCAGCCTTCCCTAACCGTTTACCGCTTATCGAGTTCCAACAACGTTTTCAGATTATCTGCCCATCGGCACTGCGCGATGCAGAGCCTTCCGAAATGGTTGCTGGTCTGCTCAAGGAACTGATCCCCGACATGGCTACCACTATGCAAAACACAAAGTTTGCTGTGGGTAAGACCAAGGTATACTTCAGCTCAGGTCTGCTCCAGAGACTGGAGGACCGCCGTAACGTGATTCTCAAGGACCATGCTATCCTTATTCAAAAGACGATGCACGGCTACGTGCACCGCAAACGCTTTTTGCGTCAGCGTTCTGCTGTGGTAGAGATGCAGGCTATCACCCGAGGTGGTCTTCAAGCAAAGCGCTACCGGAAGCTACGTGCTGGTATTATTAAGCTGCAGGCTCTGGAGCGTGGTCGTAAACAACGCTTCCTATATGCTCTTTTGCTAGAGCGTGTCAGGAAGGAGCGTCAGCGTGAGCAGGAACGCCTCCGCAAGATTGCTCAGGAAGAGGAGGCGGAGCGTATTCGTCAGAAGTCGATTCAGGAGGAACGTGAACACAGCGATCCCCAGCCGGTAAGATATCAGTATGCAATTCTTGATTCGGAGATGAAACTAAGTTACTAAGGATGTTGTTGTGTGTCAGGAGCCTGTGGAAGATGACTGGAGTGACGAGAGTGACAAGGAGGAATTTGAGGACGGCCCGTCTGGCCCTGTGTCTCCACATACACTTCGTGCTCTTACTGAAGCGGCATCCAAGGTTGCTGAAGCCGAATCTGCTGCTCGCGACGCCAAGTCAGCTGCTGAGGCAGCCCTGGAGCTAAACCGTGAGCTCGTCGCTCAAAATGATCGTCTGCGCTCGACTCTTTCATCTAACGTAGCCGAGTACGCCGATGCTGAGCTTCTTCGCGAGAACGAGCGCCTGAAGCAGCAAGTGCTGCAGCTGCAGACGAAGCTGGTGCGCTCTCAGGAGGTCTCACTGATTTCCGCCAAGGTGGTGGACAGTCGGATCACCTACCGCGAAGGTCGACAGTTCGTCGAGTACAAGTTGCAGATTGAGACCAACACACGTGGCACATTGTACGTTTGGCACCGCTACAGCACATTCCGCAACTTGGCTGCTACGCTACAGACTAAGAACGGATACAAGCGTAAGGAGATCCCTGAACTGCCGAACAAGCAGCTCTTTGGTAACTTCTCTGAGAAAATCATCCAAGACCGTGTCGCGAAGCTCAACCAGTTCCTTGAGGCTGCCACTAACGCTGAGTACCTCCAATGGGGTATTCGTGTGGACCAGGACACGTGTGTGTACAAGCGCCGTGTGAAGAACGCGTCGCGAGAGAGCATCTCAACCGCCAGTACACACTCGTCGTCGCCGCGTTCATCTTCACGACTGTCGATGAAATCATTCAGCTTCCGTCGCGGCAGTACCGCCGGAAATTAGACTGCTAACAAGGTGTAAGTGTATCGCGCAGAAGTGCGAATGGGCTCAGAAGAACGTCGCAATTGTACCGGAGTCCGAGCGTGACGGCATGATCCTTGACCGATGGACGACCCGATTAGCGAATCAAGAAACGGGTACCGGAGTCCGAGCGTGACGGCATGAACCTTGACCGATGGACGACCCGATTAGCAAATCAAGAAACGAAATGCGGCTGTAAGAGTGAATGGCGTATGATACTCCCCGCTCGCGGTAAGAGACTACAGCGTTGAAGCTAAACCAGAAGGAACGCACATTAGATGGAAGTTCTGCGTAATACTTTTCTTCTCCAGTTTTCTTTTCAAGTGTTGTTTTGTCTTGACTTCTTGGAAATTGATGATCGAGGCACGCAAATGCAGATCGCTAGAATACAGGTGGATACGAATGGATTGAAGCGAAACTGTTGGGTAACAAATGCATGGAATCGACGTGTTAAGTCTTTCGTGATGATCAACGCGCACCTTGACGTCATCAAGTCTGGAATTCTAGAGCAAGCTATGACCAGACAAGTCAAAATTTGGTGGGAAGCGGTGCCATTAATTAGTGTTACTGATGTAAGAGGCCTGGTTCAAGCAGGTTCGGAGAACATGGTGCGGTAAGATCATAAGGCATAATGTTCAACTCGATACTTCCGAGAGCTCTTCTTGTCTAAAAATCTATCTACACAACTCGTTCACTACTGTACCATTAGTGAACTTCACTCGTACGGAGTGATGGCCATTTAGTTGCACTTTGTTTCAACTTCGACTAGCCAATTACTTAGTATATGAAATTCTGCTTTCACGCGTTGTGAAAATGTACATCGTCAATATACATCGTCAGTGAACCCCACTTCCCACCGAGTAAAGGTTTCAGTAGGAACATTCGTGCACTCGTAGATGAATAAAGTTCAGTCGCGATTTCGCCGTGCAGAGCTCAAATTGCGGGATGGCGACGCAAGCTGAAGGCAACTACACCGTCGAGGCCAAGCAGCCTACAGAATTTATAAACAAGGACGGACATCGTGCACCTCCTCCACCTCCTCCTCAAGTCGTACGTACTGCCAGCTGTATGCAACAAATGGCTGATGCAGTGCTGGAATTGAATCGCGAGTTGGTCGCTCAAAATATTTGGTTGAGAGAGCAGCTTACCGCTGACATGAACAAGAGAAAAAGTGAAAACTTTGAAGAAGACGCCGAACTGAAACAAGAAAACGAGAGATTAAGACGACAAGTCTTGGATCTCGAGTGTAAGCTCCACAGGAGGAAGGAGGTCGCACTGTTGGCAGCTAAAATTGTTGAAAGTCGAATCGCCTATCGTGATAACCAGCAATTTGTCGAGTACAAGTTGCAGCTCGAGACTGATAACCGAGGTACGCTATTCGTATGGCATCGCTATAGCACGTTCAGGAACTTGGCGGAATCGCTACAGACCAAGCAGGGACACTCAAGCAAAAGTGTCCCGGAGCTACCACGCAAGCAACTATTTGGCAACTTCTCCGAAAAAGTTATCCATGAGCGTGTGGTGAAGCTGAACCAGTTCTTAGATGCTGCAACTCACGGTGATCACCTTCAGTGGGGAGTTCGAGTAGATGCTGACACATGCGTGTACAAGCGGCGTAAGAAACCAACCATCCCTCCGTCGTCGACACTGACAACAAAACAATGGACGTTATCATCCAGGAAGAGCGACGTGTGCCAATGTGCATTTGTTGAATCTGCCAAGGTTGTCGATAGCCGGATACAACAAAAAGGAGAGAGACCGTTTATCGAGTACGAGCTCAAGCTCGAGACAGATGCCCAAAACACATTCTTGGTGTGGCATCGCTACAGTTCTCTGTATGACTGGGCGGAATCAATTCAGATATCTAATCCTTGTCTTAAGATTCCGCAACTTCCGAAGGAAGAGCCGTTCGGCAGCTTCCCAAAGCACATCCAGCACGAAACAGACAAGTTGAATGCGTTTTTCAAGAAAGTTGTGAAGTCTGACAATCTCCAATCGGTTGTCAGAGTTGAAGACAACGACTTTGTGTGCGAGCTCCAAGTAAAAGACTCCACATTGGTAGCACCATCATCCTTTGATCAAGACTTCGATCCTCTAGCATCAGCCTCGAAGCTCTCCTCACTGAAGTCCTTTATGCATCGCCAGCACAAACGCGTGATACTGTACGAACGCAAGATAGCCCAAGCAAGCTGACGAAATCGTTGCGTGACTAAATGAGTCTGCATTTCATCATTTCTTGTCGTAGTGAATCATGATCAACAGAGTTTCATTCCGTGAGTTCAATCAGTGCACGAGTAAAGTAAATTTGCTACACTCTGCAGCCCTTCAACCCAGTTAAGCAGTACGAAGGATGATGTGCACACCACTGTCCGTGTCCACGACGTCACTCAGCTCGCCCACCTTCAGTGCGAATCTGTCAACAAGAGATCCGTCAGTCACACATTCTCCTTCTCTCCTTATCACTGGCAACTCACGTGGCATCCTCAAAGGGTTTCTGCATCATGCCGCGACCGAACGGACCAAGGTCGCCGCCGCGCGTGCCGCTGTTGCAGTCGCTGTACTCCACCGCGAGATCCTGGAATGTGGCCTGACCAGACACGATCTGGGCGCGCAGCTCTGACGATAATACAACCAGTCAGTCCTCAGTATACACAAGAGAGAATATTGTCTACATACCAAGCAGCTTAGCGATGGCTTCCTCTTTCGAGCGCGTGATGTTGTTGGACAGACGCGACGCTGCAGAGAATTGTCAATGCTAGAAACAGAAGAAGATCCGTCATGGTCCGTACCGGGGCGACGCGAGCCGCTGTGCTTAATTAGCAGGTGAGACGCTCGGACTTGCTCTGCGTCCACATAAACATCAGCGTTAGACTCCATCAAACAGCTAGCAGAGCAGCACACGCGCACCGGCCATCGTTGCTTCAGTTCAGGTTGTAGTGTTGAAGAGGGGAATGATTTCGTTGGCATTCGTGTGTAGAACCTCATTTTGGTGTGTCTACACCAAATTCATGTTGACACGCTTGACCATCATTCCTCAAACTGCTATCCGAGCCGCACAACCTTGTGCGCATTCTCGTCATGTGGACGCAGGACTTCGTGCGTGTGCTGCAAGGCGCCAGCAAAGTGGCGGAGCAGCTCGCACGTACACAAGGACCCGATGTCGCCGCCAAGAGTGGACAGCTGTCCAAACACGCGACGGAGCTGGCTCGCCTGGTGCCGTATTTCCTCAATGGTGAGGGCTCTACACCTCCTCTATCGCCTCCTGTAGCTTCTGAGCCAGTGCAGACGGAGAGTAAGTCAGAAGAGAAGGCTCCAGTACTCAAGGAGAAGATAACAACTCCTAGAGATACACCACAAGCTCCCGAGTTAAAGGTCAAGACGGAACCGATCAAGACGCAGAAGATTAAGGTACCAGAGGTGGAAAAGACTCCAGAACGTCCGAAGGCCTCTCTTGTGTTGGACGACGAACTCCCACGTAAAGTGTGGGAAGAGAAGCACGTGCCGTCGTCACCGTTGTCCCGTATTTTGGGTTTCGGAGGTCTTGCGGCGAGACTTGCAGTGGGCACTGCAGCTGAGATCGTACGTAGTGGAGGCAAGAATGGTACCTACAATGCATTGGTGTCTGATTCCAATGCAGAGAAACTGGCGGAGACGCTGTGTACGATGCGAGGAGCGGCGCTGAAGCTCGGACAGATGCTGAGTATTCAGGACGAAGCGATGATCCCGTCGAAATTGGCTGTGGCTCTGGATCGCGTCCGTGAAAAGTAAGATCTTACATTTGTGAGTGTGGGTTGCTGACGTCGATGACTTACTGTGAATTTGGTGCTGCTTTAGTGCCCACGTGATGCCGAAAGACCAGCTATACCAGCAGCTAGAGACTGAACTCGGTGACGACTGGCGCAGCAAGTTCCAAGAATTCGACGATGTTCCCATTGCAGCTGCGTCCATCGGACAGGTACCCGTTTGCACTTTGTTATTTGCTAGACATTATCGTGATGTGTGTGGTGCATGGAATATTCGTGCGGATGTCCATACAGGTCCACCGCGCTACGCTGATGAATGGTGACCGCGTGGCGATCAAGATTCAGTACCCAGGCGTGGCCGAGTCCATCGGCAGTGACTTGTCCAACCTCAAGCGACTTGTGACGTACACTAACATCCTGCCACGTGGGCTCTACATTGACGAGATCATCCGTGTGGGCAAGGAAGAGCTCACAGCCGAGTGTGATTACCTCAATGAGGCGGAGAACCAAGAGCGATTCAGGGAGCTTATCGAGCAGAGTGGTATGGGTAAAAAGTACGTTGTGCCACGTGTGTACAGTGATCTATCCACATCGCGTATCCTGACAACGCAGTTGATCTCCGGCGTTGCAGTCGACAAGGCCGTGCATCTCTCCCAAGACGTGCGTAACAGCATCGCTCGTCGTATCCTCAAGCTCACAATTCACGAACTCTTTAATTGGCGGTTCATGCAAACCGACCCGAACTGGAGCAACTTTATGTACAACGCATCTTCTGACACAATTGGACTCGTGGATTTCGGAGCTGCTCGTGAATATCCGAAGCCTTTCGTAGACGATTACTTTAACATCGTGTGGGCTGCGGCGAATGAGGACGAGAAGACCCTCGTGGATTATTCGATTAAGATGCATTTCCTCACTGGCGACGAATCTCCAGCCATGAAGCGTGCTCATGTTGCAGCGGGTATGGTTGTTGGCGAGCCCTTCCGATCGCATGAGCCTTTCGATTTCCAGAAGAGCAAGCTGACGACTAGACTTGGTCAGCACACGGAAGTATTCATGCACGGTCGCCTGACACCTCCGCCACAAGAAGTCTATTCCCTGCACCGAAAGCTTGCAGGAGCTTTCCTGATGTGTATCAAATTGCGCGCTGTCGTACCTTGCCGGGATGTCCTTGAAGAAGTACAGCGCCAATATTACCCTTAGCGGAGCCTGCTCAGCAAGCAAGACCAAAGCCCAACGCCAAGATAAGGAGTGCGCTTAAGCGCATGCCTACCGCTTAAATCAAAGACTTTAGACGGAAATGTTAGTTGGTATTTGGGAACTGACTCATGGTTTGTCGATCACAGCTCGTTGAAGTCGATTCACAGACTTCGGTCCTCAATTAAGAAAGGCAGCACAAAAGGTAGGTAAACTGATTCTTGACCAAGCAATAATTCTCTCACCTTTTGTGATGTTTCGGGAAAGGCAGCCACATTAATTCTCTCGACACTCTTGCATATCGTGAAGAGCTCCATTCTCCATTTTACAGGCTAGACATTGTCCCACAAGCTTCTGTAATCTAGGTTGCCATTTCAATATGTTCCTGGCGCAAATTCGTTTGGCAGCCGCCGAGAAGGTAGAATGCGAGGCTGGAATCCTTCGACTCATCGGAGTAAGTACTGTATTGTAGCTTCTTCAGTCATTTGTTTGCTCCGTTTGGATTAATACGCTTGGTGTTTCGGCGAAAGGGAGACTCACTTAAGCCGACTAGAGAGTGGATGAATGAGGAACCGGGGGATTCAAAAGCTCAGGTACGCCAATAAAGTTGTGATTGTCTGCCAGTGAGCCGATTTATCACCATGGTGATAGGATGGTACTTCGCTAATAAGACCAGTAGAGATCGAAGCTGGCCACGAAGATGAGAGCGCTGACATTGTACCCCCAAAGGCCGAGAATCCACTCGAACGCTACCGCAAAATGCTCAAAGTTGGAGTTCCTCGATCAACTGTTGAAAAGCGAATGCATAATGATGGATTCAACCCGGCTGAGTTGGATGATCGTGTTCAGGGAGACACTACTTGCATCAAGCAACCCCCCGAAACAGTTCATGCTGCTGCACCGACGACTAGGCGTCGCAAATGGCATTGGAGTGAAGTTCCGGACGCCAACCGAGCCCCACCTCCCCCGAATGGGTCCATTTGGACTGAGGTTAGCGAAGAGGACGCACACCAGCGCGTCTCTGCTCCGTCACAAGCCCACATTCGGGAGCTCTACGTGCGGGACATTGATAATCAAATGGAGAGTGCCGAACGTGAATCCTTTGTATCGTTGAAGAGTGATCCTGAAATGCCTTCTGCAAACCAGCATGCTTCTCCATCTGAGAAGACAGACAAGATGCGGGTGATGAAAGGAAACAAGGGAACAAACCTCGAATTCGCAGTGAGCCATCTCACCCACCCATTCGTTAAGGTTGCTAATGATGTGAACATCCTGACGGCTATGTATCTGCAAGACACGGATATCAAGACGATTCTAGCAATGTGGCCCAGCATGGCTGAGCAAATCGCTCTCGATGAGTACTCGGGCGATTTCGAATTACTGGGACGTGTAAGTTTTCCAGAACGGTATCACCAAAGTCCACAAATCTCATTTTTGTCACGTGTTGTT
>PCFV01000325.1:0-18810 GCA_002812785.1 Phytophthora litchii | reverse complement strand
CAGTGTGAGCAGTTCTTGGTGACGATACGCGCGGTTCCAATGGCAAAGGAGAAGCTCCAATGCCTCTTGCTGAAACTGGAAATTGCCTCACGAACTGAACACCTGAAGTACAACCTATTGCTAACACTACAAAATAGTGGTCAAATGAAGGCAATGAGCCAGGACTAATAGGTTGTGCATGTTCGCTTCGTTGCAGACAAACGGTGGAACTTGTGACCCGAGCACTGAATCAAATCTGTGCCAGCTCCAAGTTCACTAAAGTGATTAGACTACTTCGGGACTTCGGCAATCTTGCCAACGAGGAGTTTGCAACAAACTACAAAGCTCGGTTCTCTCTGGAATCGTTGTTGAAGATGGATCACACAAAAGCATTCGACAAGAAAACCACGATCTTCGATGGGTTCTTGCAAGTCCTCCGTGTACGATCCTCATCGCCCAATGAGGTTGGAAAATGTAAGAAGTCTAACTTGTGCAAGTGTTTTTCAGACAGAAGCGGATGGGAAATTCGCGACCTTCTATGACGAGGTCAACCTGGTCATCCAGTGCAAGGGCGTGTCTGTAGGTGGTCTAATGTCAGAGATGAACCAGCTTCGCGAAGGGCATCGTCTTGTGAAATCAGTTGCTCTGGCAAGTGGCAATGCCACTGGTGAAGGTGCAGAACTTGCGCAAACAGCCTTCAATCAATTTGCAGACGAAATCAACGACAAGTTCCGTGGCGTGCTGGCGAGCTTCGACGAGATGGAAGCAAGCGTACGTCTTCAGTGGAGTTGTTTGCCTCCCCAGCGCTAATACTCCTGTATGCGATCAGCAATGCAAGTTTGTGTCATGGTTCGAAGAGGATCCCAACATACCACTCGACCAGCATCTCAAAGCGGTTGCCCTTTTCGCGTCAAAAGTCAAGGACAGGCACGCCGTCCTCGATTGGGCTTGTAAGCAGTCCGGCCAAATTATCTCGTAAATCTACAGCTAACACCAGTGAACCGTTGACAAGAGCCGCACTTGCGCCAGAAACGCCTCATTCAATTGTAATTCGTGTCAATCATAGCGGTCTGAACCTCTGCGATATATTACGTGTTGGGGCTAGCTAATAGTGTGGCAATTATGATACAGGACGACACAACGTGGCGTCCATAAGTTATGTGACTGATCCTGTAATTTGTTGCTGTCTAGAGTCCGATCATGGCGGCGTTCTTGCAGATGAAGAGCATAAAGCGGTTACGACATTCGCGGAGCTGGTCCTGCATATCGACGAGTGCAAAGTGGTTGTAGTGCACGCGGCAGAGGTACTGCATCATGGTGAGCATTTGCTGACACATCTCGCGGATCTGCGGCACAGTGAGCGCCTGGGATGATGCCATGAGCTCTCCTATCTGTTCCAGCGCGGCCGAGAAGTTGCGCACGGGCGCATCGTCGCAGTTGAGGTCTTTGCAGAGGTCCATAGCCACGAAGAGCAGCAGCTCCAGCTCCTCGCGCAGTAATGTGGCCTCCTCCAGCACCATCTCGTACTCGAGCTCAGTCCACGAGCAGCGCGCGCGCTTCTCCCTGCAGTCGTCGCCCAGCACGATCTTGCGCTTGCGGCTGGCGCTGACGGGCGGCGTCAGTGTCTGGCGCTTGTCTACGAGCAGCATGCTGGTGGTGTTGAATGCGAAAGGTTGGAAAATGGTGGCGAGTTGATACAATCGACCTGCTCTTAACGAGGCACTTTGGTAAATGAGCTGCTGCTGGGTCGCGACATGGAGATGAGCGCATCAAATATTTTGGAGCCGGATGGTCTGAAAAATTGACGCTGTGGACGAAAATTGAAATGTTTCACTTGGTTTTAGTATGGATCGACTTGAGTTGCTATTGCATCTGCTTTATGTAAGTTGCAGTAGTGGCAATTGCTGCAACATAACTGGAGCTGACTCATAAATTCCTTGCGCTGTCGGTTGCAATTCGAGTAGAAATTTGTCTTTGCTAACGTGAAGATGAAGCCTTCCATCTGACCGAGTTACATGTTGCTGCCTGGACGACAGCTGGGTGAAAGTTTGGGTGAAAATAGACGACGCCTTCACAATGCGACCAAATATCGCACCGGGAAACTTTCACAAGGTCGCATACAAAGCGTGGGTATTTTTTCTCAAGCAAAATCCTCTCAATCTATCTGATTTCGACTGCAGCACTGCTTTTGACCTCCACGACCGGTGTGAAAGCGGTGCAGCGGAGCCACCTCCATCAAGCAAGCGACGCTGAATAACGGTTGCAGGGACCAAGTGCTTGGCAATTATTGCAACGCGACCCTGGTTGCCGTCGCTGTTGACCGTTGCCCGTTGCATGGGTCAAGTGCGTCCTGTCCAAGCGTCTTCCATCAGGTCAGAGACGAGAAACTTGTTCGTCCCAACCGCTATCAATAGCGAGTTCTTCATACGGCTTTTTCTTGGCCGATGCAGCTCGTGGTTCGTCAGAATTTTTCAGTCCGTTGAGGCAAGTATCAGAACGAATTCAGCGCAAACCAACTGCGCTAATGTGCCGAGGACGTTGAGGCAAGCCTCTCGATTTGCTGTGTGCCGGCAGAACACAGCAACTCAATTCCGTTCCGCACCACCGCATGTCCAGCGAATTTACTCGCTCGGAAATTCGGTGAGGTCCGCCCTGCACCTATCGTGGTGAAGAACAGTCCAAGTGCAACGAGCTCTGCTGCTGGATCGTTCGAAATTAGCTTTGGGTGGACGTCATGGACTGTACCACAGTGCTTCGGTCCGATCTTAGAATTTTTGGTTGAAGCTGAACCGGCTACCGCCTCAACTAGTCAGAACATGGCTACACTGCGCATCTTATTGCTCGTGATCTCCGCTGTATAGATTTAATACTTTAGCGGTTGCTCAAACGCATGGTTGGGGAACGTTTCCTACAAAACTCTCAGGGATTGAGCCAGCCAGCCGACTTCAAAGTCCCATGTGGCCAGCAGCATGCAGCACGACATTGCACTCTCTATGATGGTGTTACGCCAACGTGAAACCAGCAACCATACCGTAGGCTTGTCCCGAGTAGCGCCTTGCTGTATGCTATGGGCGTACATGTACTGCATTTTCTAGTTGATGCTTCGTAAATGCATTGCATCGTGGTGAGACCACCGAAATAGAAGGAAGCAGGTGAATGATCTGATAACACCTGGTCTCCCTGCTCAGATCGCAGCCAGCATTGCATAGGTCTACCGAATAGATATGACAACATCATCGCAAAGCGCTCTTTTGCGTGGTTCCATGCGGGTGCTGCGACAGCAACGTTGGGAATGCATTCAGCATCCTCAAAGCGTTACTGCATGAAAAGCTCATGCCCTAATTCACAAGTTGTGAATTACAACACCACTGCAGGCTTCAAACTTTATATCAGCAAGTATATGAAGCGACAGTAACTCCATCGCAAATGTCGATGACTGGACTATCCAAAAGCTGGGAGCGAAATTTTTCGTATTGGTACGTGATTGCACTCCTGAACGTGAAAGACTCACCTATGGGACCGCGAGCGAACAACTCCTGTCCATACGAAATATTTGACTTGCAGGTGTTGGCTGCTGGAACGAGCAAGCTAGTGGCATCACATCACGAAGTATCCTGCACCGTAGCGAGATGATCAGGGTTTGACGCAACTGTCTTGTACCCATTGACAAGCGAAGACAACGCGGTGATTCTCCAACACTTCAGCAGATGAGGATGTCCATATATATTGGAAGTGCCGCTGAAGCTGCGGGAAACGTTGAGATATCCTTTTGGTCAAAACAGTCTTGATCTATCTGCGTGATCCCTTTTTGCCTTGTTTGAGTTTCCTGGTGACAAGTGGTCTGCCTTGCATCAAAATATCCAGCGCCTTGCGGTTCAAACATTCTCCCGTAGACGTATCCAGCTGCAGCCGTCGATTACCCAAAGCAAAACTGTAGGCGTCCTGGCCATCATGTCCAAGCAACTTGAAATCTGCAACAACACCTTCAGTTTCAACCCTCTAACCAGCAGCAGCTCTTCACACACCTTTTGGAGCGACCTCCAGCACCTCCTTCACTCCTACGCCCATGACTGACACACGCACAAACTCATTTGGGTCGCCCACTTTTCGGCACGATACAACGTCCGTCACCACCCTGTCACACAACCTCTTGGCACCAAAAAACACAGTCGCCGATGCGCTGCAAATGGCTCCACTTGTTGCCAGCACCTGCAGCACAACACAATCAGCAATTTGTGTCATATCTGAAAATGAAAGCTCTCCTTCACCTCAATCATATTGACACTGGCATCCGCCTGGTACACGAGGCTCCCAGACAGTAGCAAAGCGCAATACATTTGGAAGCGACTGCCTGGTCCCATCCAGCGCATCAAGTCTCCACCGCAATTCTGTACAATTGGCGTCTCATGCACCTTGGACTTGTCCACGGGAAATCTGCTCAAATACCACGATTTAGCTTCTAATTTCGCCCACAATTTCACTGCGATCTGCTCTTCCACCTACTGGATCTTGGGCTTGACAGCGAAGCTTCGCGTCTGCACAGGAGACGCGGCCAACGAGCGGCTCAGCAACGTACCTGCTCGCAACATCTTGTGTGGCTGTAGCAATTATGTCGTTTACATAAGCTAAGTGGACCACATATACTATGTACACCACATCATCTATGTAGACCAACATCAAATATGTACACCACATAACGACACAATTCTTCGATTTGGCCACAATCATGGCCGAATGGCGCGGAACTTCACTCGCTCGTGTGTCGCTACGTGCCAAGACATCTCGCTTTCCGTGGGTAGTGTTAATCTGGTGGACCAAGACGACATTGTGGCTACGTCGCTGGCTTCAATTCTGGGTGCAGAGACCTCTCATGCGCCTTGGAATCGGCTCATTAGACGACGTGGAGAGTGTTGAAAAGGAACAAGACGACAGAATTGAGCCTTCTCAATCAAATGATCATCGTCAAGACATTGCGTTGCCTTGCGGACTCGTTAATAATGGCAATTTATGCTTCGTGAACGCTGTATTACAGTGTCTAGCAGCAATTCCTGCCTTTTTAGACAGTGTCGACAGAGCTTTACGTATGCGCACGCAGTTGCATGTGGTACGACAGGCAGATAGCGCTCAGGTACAAAGGCTACTGGTGGCTGAGACGCTCGTGAGTCTTTTGAGAGGCATTTCGCCCATTTTCGACACAGAAGACTTGGACACGGAAGCGGAAACAGGACACAGAGCAGAAGAGGAACGGCACAGACACTACAGAGACGACAATCAACAGAGAATGAGACGTTTCAGGTCTGCAGCCAGTCGATGCACGTATTTGGTGTCAAGTGCTGCTTCTAGACAGGAACAACAAGATGCTGAAGAGTTCTTGACATTTCTGTTGGAATTACTGCATGCTTTGCTACGAGCTCCAGCGCAACCGGAACGGTCGGACGAAGACGAACGACAACAGTTCTTGCACTTGGAGAAAGGATTGTTGAAGAAGTTGAAGAGCTATGATCCAAATGACCCGAGATCGTACATGCATGCTGTTGGTGAGTTGAGTTTGAATGTGATGTGAAATAGTTTGCTGACTGTAAACGTTGTGATGTGCAGCAAACCTTGGGGAAGTACGTTGGAGTCACTTTTTGCGACAAAATGCATCGGTAATTACCGATCTGTTTTCAGGACAGACTGTGCGTGGCTCTCAGTGCTGTAGCTGTGCAAACCTCACATGTCTTCATGAAGAACAAAGGTGAGTTGCCTCTAATACCGTTTCTCTGAGTCATCAGATTGATTAAAGTCACCCATGTTTGCTACTTGCAGAATCATTTCACTTGCTATTGCTTCAGGGAAGGGTGATCAAACACTTGCTCAATGTCTCGAGCACTTTCGTCATCCTGAGCAACTGACGGGAGAGAATTGTGTGTACTGTGACGGCTATTGCCAGGCCAAGACTACCCGTCTCACCCAAATTCTATTGCAGCGAGTACCACCTGTGCTGGTACTCCGGTTGCAACGATTCAAGCACACTTCGCTTGGAGGACGAACAGAAAAGGTAGATACTCCGGTGAGCTTTCCGTGTGGAAGTGAAGAGCTGCTGGATATTACAAGTAACGCTTTTTTTCGAGACGAAGAAAAGGGCGTAAGGTTTGAGCTAGTTGCCGTGTGTGCTCACCTTGGGGGATCAATCGACTCCGGTCACTATGTTGCTTACGTGAGGCATAGCGATTCACTACGATATAGTGGAGCTTCTCATTCGTGGGTTCGGATCGACGATGAAGTCGTCGCAGTAGTTGACGAAACCACACTTCGTAGCGAGACGTTGAACTCTGCGTATCTGCTCTTTTACTGTCAAGTGCCGAGGTGAGGGAGGTTACAAATACATGAAATACTGTTTTGCTGAACTAGTTATAGTGAGTTGACTGAAAGGGACCACGCGTACAAAAATACATGTAAACCAACCCATACATATTATCATTCGAAGTTGCCTGTATTCCGCATCCGTTCATAAGTGGTTCGAGCGAAGACCCCACCATTACCATCATAACCAAACCAAAAAGTGCCTTCGACACCACAGCTTTCGTAAGTAGTGAACTCTTTTTTCTTGACTTTAGAAACGAGCTTGATGGTCTTGAATTGCAGTGGATAGTGCTTTGTTGCGCATAATCCCTGAATATTTTTGTGAAAGCTTCTTAAAGACAATCTCGAGAAACACGTACTCCTTTATTTGCCCTCCCCACATCAAAGTAGATAATGTTTATTCGATAAACACTGAATGAGAGAAAAACAATGGGAATTATACAGATGATCTCGATGATGAAAACGCCTACTGGGAAACAAAGATCTACGACGCCGAAGTGTAGAAGTGGAACTGGTGGTAGTAGTCCAACACGGCAGTCGTTCCGAAGCGGAATAACTTGCCCACGCCTGGCACGTAGTCCAGAACGTCCGCAACCTACACAAACCCGTTAGAATATTGAGTCAATTCTCGCGCACGTCATTACTGGCAATCAGATCAAATCTTACCTTTCCTGTCGCAGGTTTCGTGACAGTCGCGAATACTGGATCGCGGAGCAAATAGAGAAGCAGGGCCATCTGTACAAACAAATATGAGCACTGTGTCCACTAACAGTACGGATGATGAACAAACCTTTCGGACTGCAATTTCGTCTTTTGCCTTATCACCTGGCACGGGCTTCATCGGTTTCATAGCAGCAGCAGATAAGGCCAAACTACACATGAAGATAATAACGTTAGACTGAGGCGATGTGATTGTCGATAACACAACATTTAGCGAGGGCGTACCCAGATAGTTCCACGAGCAGCGACACAATAACGGGTGTCCATGATGTCTCTGGTCGGCGACGACGGAGCAACGCGTACACGACGGGCCGCAGGATATGACATACCTCTCCCGCCACAAGTAGATCCTCACGCGAGCCCTCAGCGACTTCGATCGTCGCATTCTGTTGCATCGTACAATAGCAAGCTTGGTTAGACGCTATATCAGCAAGAAACAGCTACTTTGACTCACCTCGAACATGATCTTGTTGGGAGCTTCATCAGCATTCTTGTCTGTCGATGGTTCAGGCTCCATTGTCGTAGCTACACAGTCGAACGCAATGCCAGCAACATACAAAACAAATCAGCCCACATTCTCGCTTCAATCTGCAAAGATGAAACTTCACCCTTTCCAAAGGTCTTGCCCGTACGAGAACCAGGCTGTTTAGTTTTCTTAAACCTCGCGAACGCTGAAGGCCTAGGTGCAGATTCCACACCCTTGTACTATTGAAGCACAAATCTCGTAAGTCTCATATCCTGCAACGTATAGTTATCAAACTCACTTTGCCACCACGCATCAGCATATTACGACGTCGTTGAGCTAGTAGTACCAGACGAAGTACACTCTTGACGATTTCCACCCACACAATGAGACGCCACTTTCCCACGTCGCCACCAACTCGACGAGCCACAACTTCCGCCAGAACTTGCACGTGTGAAATCAGCGACAACGGCACACGAACTAGACGTGTTAACCTATAACAACAATAATTAATTACCGCTGTATCAACAGTCAGCGCAAGAGAAGTTCACGCACTTCTGACTTTTAATCGAAGGTTCTTTCTCGTTATTGTCTTTCTTCCACAGCACGTAGTCATGGTACAGATGCAGAAGTCCCACCAACGAGTAACCGAACTGCGTCGCCACCTCTGGTTCCATCACACGCTTCTGTAAATGTCATACACAGTACTTTTCAACAAAAAACCATTCGGATCTGACGAAAAGTATCCAAGCACGTACTGGGACGAGTTGTGGCGCCACATAGAGCGTTGTCTCGACATTGCGAGCCAGACCTGTGTGACTGCCAACCCACGTCTCGTAAGCTGCAAGAAGAGACACAGTCTTGGAAATCCCAGGGGATTCCGAAGCGGGGGAGACGGTCGTTGTGGTCGTTGTTGTGACCGTCTTGGTGGTTTTCATGTCGCCATCCGTCGTCACTTCCGTCTCCACCGTCGTCGTCTTGTTCTCGTCCGTCATGTGAAGAGATTAATCTGCTCTGCTTCGATCTGTGGTGCCTCTGGGCGGAACTCTCTTCCTTGAACAGCAACGTGCAGTTGTCGAGTAAACTGGATCAGGTTATAGGATCCCACCTACAATTTCAGCCAATCAGAGATGGATTGAGCACATTATAACTAATGAGGATATCGAACAGCGAAATGGAGAGCTACGCAGTTGCGACGGTGGTGGTGTCGGACGCTGAAGCCACCTACGCGCTGGTAAATGACCCGCAGCATGTTGTTTTCTTACGGCAAAAGTGTCGTATTTATGGGTCACCAGAAGGAGCGATTGCAACTGCTACAACGACATCTGCACGCCTTCGATTGGCACTTGAAGAGATCGCTGTGGGTATTGCAAAGGGATTTCTGCGCTTAAAAGCAACGACAGCAGTCTCCAATGGCGCTTTAATTACTGGTGATGAAGAGCAGACAATAGTGGAAGAGATCACGCAAGAATTGCTAAGCGTTAAGAAGCGCAGCGAGGAGAAAAGTGATGTCACGTGGAGGCTGTGTATGTCCCTTCGTGTTGCATTGTTCATTGTCTGTTTGTGTGGGTTCTAACACATTACAACTGTGGTCTCATTGCTTCCTACAGCACCACAACGTCATGATCGACTGCGAGTTTTC
The DNA here is from genome assembly GCA_002812785.1 of Phytophthora litchii. Classification (NCBI taxonomy): domain Eukaryota; phylum Oomycota; class Peronosporomycetes; order Peronosporales; family Peronosporaceae; genus Phytophthora; species Phytophthora litchii. The sequence goes on along the minus strand of PCFV01000325.1, from coordinate 9,661 downwards.
CAGGATCTATGGGAGCGAGGCTACATCGTGACTTTCGGCTCCAAGTTTGGTGCAGATTTCCTCATCTACAAAGGTCAGAGGCGGGTTATGGTACATTTGTAGTACTGCGAGTTGATATTAGCGTTGTGGTGCTCAGATGACCCTACACGTGCTCATGCTGTAGCGTTGATCGTGGTGAAAGGTTTTGAGGAGGAATTTGCACGCATAGACGTCGTTAGTTTCTGTCGTGTGGCCAAAATGGTGAAGAAACAGCTAATGTTCGCGTGTGTGCGAGCTAGTGATGAAGACAAGAACGAGGAAAAGGGTGATAGCAAAGATAGCGGAGCAGCACAAGTGGCTGCAGAAAGCGTTGTGTACATTTCATTAACGCACGCATTGCTGGCGTCGCGCCAAGAAGAGACTGAAGAGGCATGATTCGTGATATTGGACCACTCACGTTGATACCTGTAAGGACGACTTATATGCTGCCACTTTCTGTTGTGGAAGGCGTCTTCATGTTCACCTCGTTCTGCCGAATTTTTTGTGCGATTTTCACGAGACACTCGGCATCGGCGGGGATCTGCGTATTTTGGCGCAGATCCAGCGCGACGACGGTGTTATTTTGTTGTAAACCCTGAAGCAGCAAGTCTCCATCACTTTCGTTCAACGCGTTGCTGCTAAGGTCAACAGAGCGTAGTGCGGTCAGCGAGTCACTGAGAATTTCAGCCAGCGCCTCGGCACTCTCCTTGCCCAACATGTTGCTGCTCAAGTTGAGGTTGGTCAAAGAGGTGTGTTCTACCAGACCTTCCAGCAGCATCCGTCCACCGTCATCCGTGAGGCGGTTCAACCGGAGATCCAGCTCTACGAGGCTGGTGTTGTATTTGAGTCCGCGACTAAGATACCGACCGCCTTCCGCGTGGATCTGGTTGTCACACAGTTTCAACGTAGTGATCACGCTCTCGGGACCCAGTAATTTGGACAGTAATCTCGCTCCATGGTTAGTGAGCTTATTATGTGAGAGATCCAGCGAAGTGATGCTCGTGTTCTTCACTAGGCCTGTCATCAGCATTCTCAACAGGTCATCATCTAACAGATTGCTAGGCAGCCATAGCGTTGTCAGCGAGTTCGTCACCTTGATGATGTGCGAGAGGTTCGTTGCATCGGAGATCTTCATCCCAAACAGCATGCGCTCGTACTTCATCCCAATCTGCTTGACGCCGTACGTCACACGAAGTCTGGTCAAGTTGCGCAGTTGAGCACATATCTCGTTCAAGTCGAGATGCGACAGTAATTGATTAATCTCAAGCGTAAATATGTACTCGCTGGAAGCCCTGACGACGGCGAGTAAATGCTCATGGTCATCCACAGATGGATCAAAGTCTTCGAGAAGATCCTGCAAGTGTTTCTCTAAAAAGAGTTGCTTCCACGTAAGTCCGTGATCAGTGATCTGGATGTTCTTCCACTGTGTTTTACTAAGACAGCAGCGCTTCCAGTAATTCTCGTCCGTCACGTTAGGTGCCGTCACGCACACGTCGAGGTCCAAGGGAAGTCGAGCCATGACCTCAGGGAGGAATTGACGTGGCACATTTTGGGCTTTGGGCTGCAGACGGAAGCGGTCGGAGATGATCTTCAGACACATAAGCAGCAATGACGGGATTGTCGAAGCACCGTTCTTAGCGTCACTATCTCCTGCATGAACATTTTGCACCACACGAGCGCGGTACTTCTTCACTTGGTCTGACAAGGCACACACATCTGTTGTCGCACCGACGGTAGATGCTGAGACCATGTTATCGCTTTATCGTGGAGCTGTAGCGACGGCTCCTAACGTGCTGAGCTGCTGTAAATAGCATGCGTCAAGGCAAGAAACATGTGCCACGATTAAGTTGCCGCAGTTGAAGCCAACTTCAACTTGGGATCACAGAGTGATGGTCGTTTGGTTTCCTTTGGATTCCGCATTCATTTCGAATTCCGCACTCGAGTGCGCAAGTGAAACGAAGCAGAGAAGATGGTGAAGCCTCAGACAGAAGAAGCGAGTGTCAAATCGACCTTCGTTGAAGACGAGATCGGTGAACTACGAAAGTATATTGGTGTGTCGGATTATTCTCTTTGGCCGCTATGATCACAACTAATGTTTATTATGCACTCGCAGTGGAGATGATGCATGCCGAGGTGGAGCTTATGGAGAGTATCAAGCTCAATGAGCGTAGCGTGGCGGCTGTGAACTTCCGAATCAAACACTTCAAGGTGCATTAGAGCAGTCCGAACCAGTTATTGTGAAGACGCTTAACTTTATGTGCAGGAGTTGATCACACAAGAGCGAATGCGCTACAAGGCGTTGAAGAGGGAATTGGAAGGAGATGCCAATGAGCTCAAAAGTCTCGAAGAGAAGCAGACAGGTAAGGTAAAGGGTATCTATTGCTTAATTCTGACCCTTAGTTTGTACGATATGAATGAGTAGTTGCTGAAACGAAGCATCGCCAGTTCCGAGGTAAAAGACATGATATGCCGCTTATCACTAGCGTTTATGCTAATTGATGTTGTAGATGCTGTGAACCAACGTGAGAGTGAAGTGCAAGTGCTTCGCGCACGGTTTCAACACCAGCGTGCCGCTATGCTCAGCTTGAGATACCAGATCTTGGATGCTACTACAACCTTGGAAAAACTATCATCACAGGACGAATCTGTGGAGAAGGAGACAGTCAATGGTGCGTGAAATTTATTCTTCACCTGTGGAGAGGGAAGTGTTCCTTTATCTAATTATTGTTTTTACGTAGTTGCTACAGCCTTGGATAAGTGTGTTGAGCCCACATCCCAACGTGCTGCTCGCCAGAAGCTACGTGCCAAGATCAGATATACGCAGCAATTTATCGTACAAATGGAGGAGGAAAGCAGTCAGCTTGTCGAGAAGGGGGCTAATCTGAAGACCGACGTTCTAAAGTACGAGCAGGAGGCTCACAAGATACGTGAATTGATTTCCTTCAAGGAGAATGAAGCTGATGTCTTGTTCAATCGATTGCGTGAGGACACTCTCCGCGTCATCAAAGAAAATGGTACCAATGTGGTCGTTTCCTTTTATGAGAAGAACTTCTCTACAGCTCAAACATTATCGCCTGGTATGTCCAGGAAAGATTGAAGGCAAGCTGAAGGCCAAGCGCCGAAAGTTTCGACTGAAAACCAAAAACGAGATTTGTTCGCTCAAACGCCGAATCACCTTTATCACATCGGGTATGACTCTTGAGCTTATTCAGCGTATCCGACCACGCGGCTGACGTCTTATGAATAAACAGAGCTTGAAAAAGGTCAGATGGCGAACGAGGACGCGATGTCTAGTATCGATGCTTTAAGCTCCAGGCGTGAAGAGCTGGAACAGAGGTGTGGACAATTGTATTTACTTAACAGGTATCCACCACTTGTTTAACATTATTTTAATGAGGTTAAATGCACGTAACGAGCAACTAGCTGCTGCCGAGGTGAGGACCTTTTGACACAATTGAAGATTGATACATCTGCTGACGTCTTGTGGTATAATAGAATGCCATCTCAGACCTATCTACATCAATCGCAACCTTCAGTCGGGAAAAAGGCGACTTCACCACGACTCGACTTCAAGAAGAGTTAACTACAAAGCGCGACGTTGCTCAGATCGCTCAGAAAAAGTTGGAAGAGAAACAGGTATGCGTTCAACTCTTTTGTTCATAATCTCATGGTTGACAAAACCATGATGTCTATAGAATCTACTCAAGTTGCTGGAAGCAGACCAAAAACAAGTTAGTATTCCTCCTTTTCTATAGTAGTAGCTGGTAAGTAAGTGATGATGACTGTATATACAGCTTGATGTGACACTGGAGGACACTGGAGCTCAAATTATGGCGGCAAAGGATACAGTGGACCAGCTGGATGGCGAAATTGATTCTCTGGTGAAAGACCGTGAAGAACAAGAGGCGAAAATCAGAAACCTCAGCGAATCTGTCAGCGATGTAAAGAAGAAGATCGATGACCTTCAGGTTGAATACCAAGAGCAGCAGCGCAACAACAAAGGCACTGTTAAAACCCAAGCAAAGCTACGCCGCCAAAAGGACTCACTGCTAAAGCAAGAGAAAGAAATGACATCAGAATTTCGCGATGCTGAGTACTTGGGTCGAATCTTAGCCGAAGGTATCAAGGTATGTAAATCCCGCTTGCTTGCAACTTGTATTGATTCGCTTTTGCTTGACGTAGCATGGGGAAGAATACGCTCGTCGGTTGAACGAGTCTAACGGAGCAAAACAAAAACGCATCGAGTTTGAACTTCGTCGCCGGGAACTCAGCTTGCAACAGCAATGTGCACAGGAAGAATCCAAATTACAGGCTGATGTTGCCGCTTGGGATGAAAAGGTACGCACTCTTTGATTGGTTTTGACATCGAGTGAGTCATTCGTCTGTGATTCACAAATTGAATGCCTGTAGATCAAGAAAGTGGAACAACATTTTCGTAGTCTATAGGAACTCGTTGGTCAAATTTCCGAGAATTCTTCCTGGGGTTGCATTTTCAGCAATGACGTAAGTCGTCTGCGCCATTCTCGGAATTTGATCTTCTCCTGCATGCAAACTGCGAGAACCGATCTTGCCTCACTCCCCAATTTTCCTGTGAGCAAACAATGAAGTCGTTTTTCTTCAGCTTCGTTTCGATTCTGTTCGCGGTGTCACTGGCAGTAGATACCCCAGAGGATGCAACCCCGCCGAAGAGTGATCAAAAGGGGAACGCAGAAATGGACGGATTCGGTGGAGTTGGTGGAGTCGGTGGAGTTGGTGGATTTGGTGGACTCGGTGGACTCGGTGGAGTTGGTGGAGTCGGTGGAGTCGGTGGAGTCGGCGGACTTGGTGGGCTTGGTGGAGTTGGTGGGCTCGGTGGGCTCGGTGGGCTCGGTGGAGTAGGCGGGCTCGGTGGGCTCGGTGGAGTTGGTGGACTCGGTGGACTCGGTGGAGTTGGCGGATATGGTGGAGTTGGCGGCTATGGCGGAGTTGGCGGCTATCGTGGTAAGGCAAAACTAGCTTTCAAATGATGCATTGGTGGAAGTTACTAACCTGCAACTCAAAACTGTTTTCGAAATGCAGCTCTGCGAGGCGTTAGCGACGAGTTGGCAAACGAGAACACCGACTTGGCTGATGATGAGGTCGTTGTCGCTGGTGGGACAGTTGTTCGTGGTGGTGCTGTTGCTACTCGCCCACGTTATCCTCGTCGTTGGTACTGAGCGGTTAAAAGGTGTCGCTTGCTCTGCTCAAATCTTCACGTAATTTTCTTCTTGCTGTTTGCTGAAGCGATCATGAGTCTAGTCGTGAGAGAACCAAACTAACAAACTCAAATGGATGTTGCGCCTCCCTGGTGCTAGGAATTTCAGTTTTGTTATGTGAAAAGTGCTATTCCAATCCAGTATACCAATGTCAATGGCCGCCATCAATCTCCACCTCATGTTCCGCGCTTAAATTTGCATTTGAGTACTACGTGGATCTCCTAAGGCAAAAATGAAGACGTAACTCATGGTAGAACCATACGTTTTCCATTGCTGTCCTTCCAACTGTTATGATTTCTTCCTTCAGATGTTCTTGCCTTCAACACAGGTCCGCCATCGTCTACTCGATCTTGAGCACTTCGATCTCGAAAATGAGCGTTGAGTTCGGCTGAATTGTACACTTTCCAACATCAACAACACAGTTAAGGAGACTACTAAAAGTGATCCACAAAATCCTAAAATCATGCAACTAATTGGTAGAAAGGATATCCCCAGGCTGGAAAGCCACCAGCTCCGTACGCGTAGTCAGGCGTACAGGTGAGACGCGCCGTCTCTCCGAGTTTCATGCCCAAAACGCCTTCGTCCCACCCCTTGATCACCTGGTTGAGGCCCACCTTGAACGTAAAGGGCGTCTGGCCAGGATCCTTGGTGCTCCAGAACTTTTGCTGCAAGTCGCGGTCCTTACCGTATCCAGTGCAGTGTACTGTCACGGAGGCGCCCTTGTTGGGCGTTGGCCCATTGCCTTCCGACAGAATTTCCTTGGTTACGCCCATTGTTGCTTGTTTTTGGGGTAGAATAGCTTTTGATACTACTCTATAGCTTATTTGATGTGGTAGAACGTAAGATAAGCGATAATGTAGGTGAAGTTGAAGTCGAGTGTCCTCTGTATGGTGAGTCAATTGGCACGAGGTGAACTTCCTGGTTATTTGGTCAGGTTGACTCACTGTGGACTGCAAGTAACGTTACGCATTGTATACACGCGGATCGCTGTGGCAAAACCAGTGTGATCGGGCATCGGTGCATTTCAAGCAGCATCTTGGGCTCCACCGATGGATTTTTCGCTCATCATACTCCCGCGACATCGATTATGCTTTTCTCGGTGAACAAGTCTTGTGACTCACAAATGAGTGAAGGGGTCCTGAGCGGGGCGCGACTTCCTTTCCTGCTTGTCGACTGTCGACACGGTTTTACTGCCGCTGTACGACGTGGCAGCTGGTGAAGCTTTTGCCAGTCGGGGGTTGCATCGCTCGCTTGTTGCATGGTCCGTCCGGAGAGCTGAATTCCAGCCGGGCGCTGCGTCAGGTTATCAACACTATCGCGCTGTCACACGCTGGCGCAGGCCCCTCTTTGGCCGTGCTGCGCTTGAGAAATGGCTCAGGTCTGACAGAGTGGCATCTGCCGGGATCCCCACTGCATCATCTCCACACGACTCTTATCTATCATCCCGAACCGAGTCGTCTTTCCCGTCATTGCGCCATTTCGCCACCGAGGACAAACAACATTGCAGCAGTTGAAACTCGTGCACATCCAAGATTTATCTCGCAATTTGCCAATCGATCTGAGTTCACCATGATGCATGAGGAGCTGGTCACCAAGTATTCCCACAACTCGAAGCCGGACTCGAATAGCGTCGACAACGTCACTTCGCCCTCCTCTACGCCACAGAAGCCCCACAAATGCCCACACCGAGGCTGTGGTCGACAGTTTAATCGGAAGTACACGCTGGTAGAGCACATGAAGACCCACACGGGCGAGAAGCCGCACGTGTGCCCCGTTCGATCCTGCAGTAAACGCTTCAGCACGTCTGGGAACCTGTCCCGCCACAAACGTCTTCATGGTGTGATCAAACCACTCGAGTGTCCTGTGGATGGATGCTACTGCACGTTCCCGAGCGACAACAAGCTCGATAAACACATGCAGTTCCATCTCGGTAGCCCAGTGCACGTGTGCACCATTGGCACGTGTGGAAAAACCTTTAGCACCACAGGGAACCTGAATCGCCATGTCAAGCATCATCATCCGAACGAGACATTGCGTCCACTTCCACCACCACAGCCCAACACCCCGTTGCTGATGCAATCGCCTCCACTCCACGTTCAGATCCCATCGCAACAGGTTCAGTACCCGGTAGACGTGGGGTATCAGTTCCCGAGTCCACGCGTCGTCAACGCTCCAATAAAGCGGATGATGGATGTCCCCCCATCCTTTGCTCCCGGTATGGCACAGCAATATTATGGCCGATGGAGTGGCGAGTTTCCTCGACCGAACTTGGCGCAGGTCGTGCCGTCGCAGCTTCCGTCCCCCGTGGGGGTGACACCCCGAGGTACTCGAAACCTCGGCATCGCCGATGTGTTGTCGTCCATTTTCGACGAAATAGAAGCCACGGACCCGGAGAAGCCACTGCCGGCACCACCACTTCAGCCGCAACCACACAACTTGCTGGACGACATGGTGAACTTCCATGTTGCTCACATTGAGCTGTAAGAGTTTGAGAGTGTGTCGTCAATAGGAGTAGTAAGTTAATGAACGCGATTGTGGATGCATGGTGTCATCAATACATTCTCACAGTTCGAATGTCCTATCAGCGAAAAAACAAAGCCTCGGTGCCACCCGCGTTATCACTAGCGATCTTTTTGATAGTATGTCATGCATTTAGGAGCGGTGGTACGGCACGGAATGAAGCTCGAGCAGTGAAAATACGGCTGCAAATATTAAATCGACGTTGGCAACGTATTCATTAGCTTAACTTAGTTAGTTACATCTAGGTTGACACAGAACACTTCTCTGCTTTACGACAAGTGAGAGACATGGAAGTTGATCATATCGTCGAGGATACTGATCTTGTTGTGGTTTACAGAGTCTTCGGGCTGCTCGGCAGCCTCGTCGAAGATCTCTGTGAGCACGTCGACCATTTCGTCCGAATGCCAAGTCGTTGGAGCCTTTGGAGACATCAACAGCTCACACTCTTCCGTGAGGAATTGTGGTAGATTCGTGACATCGACGGCAGGAGGTTGGGAGACCTCCATGCTGTCCTCAAGCAGAAGTGCCGTGTATGATGGCGCCGACTGTTGCTCGGCACTTGTGGGGCTCGTTGCACTGAACTCGGATGACGATGAACTGGTCGAAACCTCGTCCATGTGTTGATGCTTGACGTGGCGATTCAAGTTGCCTACGGTACTGAAAGTTTTACCACAATGGTTTATTGTACAGACTTGAACGGCACCGCCGAGGTGGAATTTCATGTGCTTCTCGAGCTTATTGTTGCTTGGGAAGGAGCTCAAACAGCCTTCGACGGGACATTGAAGCGGCTCAATGTATCCATGAAGGCGTTTGTGGCGGGACAAGTTCCCGGACGTGGTAAAGCGCTTGGCGCATGTCTTGACTGGACACACGTGAGGCTTCTCGCCCGTGTGGGTTTTCATGTGCTCAATCAACGTGTACTTGCGGTTGAAGTGGCGGTCGCAACCCGGTTCCGTGCAGCGGTGCACGGTGGGTGTCAACGGTTTGGCCCGAACGGTGGAACTCTCCGTCTCGGGCAATGGCGCTGACGCTGAGCGTTTGAGCTCGACGGCACTATCAAAAGTGGCGATGGAGGACACGAGCATGTTGATTCTGCTTTGAGCCACGTCTTCGAGAATGACAAATGGCGAAATACGGCGACTAATAAATCAACGGACAGTGAGGGCAATTGGACGACGCCAGACCGGCCGGTACTGGTCTCGCCGACGCGAGGTGGGACCAGCAAAGGACGGCGGACCTAGTCGACAGCAGCTGGTCCTGAGATATACTCTACAAGTCGGCGAGACGTGTGACTCGGCGACACCAGCGAAATGGCATTTTGCACACTAGAGAAAGGCAATGACAACTCGGAGAAATCCATCGAGGACCGACAGACGATGTCGATCGCGATGACCATGTTGCACATGGCTCGTCCAGCGAGAACATTGTGTCAGAATCCTTGTCTTCATTGCACGACGCGGGCATCAACACTGAATTCTACGATTACCCCCCGTCGTGTCCACTTTTCAGGCGGTCGAAGCACTTGATCGCTGACCGTTATCTTGAGACGGGTGCCACAGGTCATGTTGATCGCAGCCGCGACGACGCGAACGGCAAGACGCAAGCTTCTTGGTCAGGATTGCTCATAATAGGCCGATCATGTTGATCACCACCGCGGCGACGTGAACGGCAAGACGCAAGCTTCTTGGCAGTCAGGATTGCTCACAATAACCCAGGGAGGGTACAGCTGCCGTGCTGCTTAAATACAGCCTGGTCGCCAACATGCCGGCGTGGCGCATCAACAATGGACTGTACATGTCAAACTACGAGACACGATAGGGTATCTGTCCCTGCATCATCCAACGACATGGAGCAGTTGTGTGCAGGGATTGGTAGTAACACGCCAATTA
>PCFV01000324.1:0-33426 GCA_002812785.1 Phytophthora litchii | reverse complement strand
GTGATGACATCTTCAATCTTTTCAAATTGAAGGAGAAAGGAAGTAAAATCTTTGACAGTCCAGAATTTGCTACCTGGATGACTTACATGACGAAATTGAACAAGCTCGAGGAGACTCCGAACAAGTTTGCTGCCCTCTCGATATTGGAAAATGCTTTCGGTTACATTGAGCTAGCACGCATGTTGGGTAGAAGCATGACAGATGCTACACAAAGTTGAAAATGGTCAGTAACTTACAAACTCAGCAATTTAAGCAATGGCGAGAGATAGGTATGAATCCCAACCGCGTCTTGGGGCAGCAGATAACGACCCTGCGATAGACACAAGGGTGATACTCGATTATACTGATTTCTATAAGGTTTACCCTCCGCGAATTCACGCTTAACGAATTCCAATTCGACTTGTAAGGAGATTGGAGTGACAGGGATTGTAAACAGGAAATACACCCTTCGAGACCGTCTTGTAGATTCTTGCATCAGGCTATGTTGTTGTAGCAGGTATTGCATTATTCCGATTTCAGCCTCTCGACTCGACTACAACCATGCCGCAAAGCCCTTCCTGCACTCCGGTGATGCATTTGACAGGCTTTTCTGCTTCTACCAAGCGTGATGGCATCGTGAGCGACGCTGCGCGGCACCACCAGCACCACCGTGCTCAGCGCCACCGAAAGGCTACCGTTTGGTGATCTCTGACGCGAACACTAACGTACCGTGATATCTATGAAAATAAATCGATCGTATGCAACGAAAACCGGCAAGTACCCGCTTCTTTACAGCATAATCGTTCGCTTTCATTGGCACGAGCGCTCACCACCATCGAATCCGCGGTCATTGCATTGCGACACCAAGGCGATCGACGACGGCAAATGAAGCCATCCGTGTGCAACGCTTCAAGCTCGAGAGTCAGATTAGCGTCGCATAACGTGTCACTTTCGAGCTCACCCTCCGATAAAGTCCGCAAATGATGTACCATGTGCTATAGCGCGGATTCCAAGCAAAGAGCGACGGTACTACATTTCTCATCGTTATGAGAACGTTCCTCGAGTCAATCGTCGCGACGGTTACTTTCTGCTACGAAGAGACACCAAATTATTGTTGCAGGGAATTGACTCTCTTCTCCAAAACTCGGAGGCAAATGACGGGTGGAGACTCGTGACCGAAGTGCTCTTCTGCAGCAGGAGGGCGCTGCGCCAATCAGCTGGATTAGGCACCGCGTCAAGCCCAAGTAAAATCTTGGACCAGTCCCCTAGCCAGCTGTCACAAATCCCCCTTCCCCACTACCAAAACACGGTGGTCCTCATCTGATTTGGTTTCTACTCGAAGTATCACCACTCACCGTGTTTTGCGATTTCACTTGCCCGAATTTCCTCCATTCCGCCTACTTTTGGAGCAGATCCCTCCCACGGTACCAAACTGAGTTGCCCCCTTTCTTCGCTGAGTCCGCACGACTCCCGCCCACATCTCAAAGGGCAAGGAAGACGGCGAAGACCGACGGCTCAACTGGCAAGCCACGGGCGTCTCTCTGGTTTTTTGTATACTCGCGTGACACCACCTTCACTTGAGTTTCCCCTCGAGAAACCATGTCCCAACAGGTCAAAGACGTCTACTCAGGCATCAAGAAAATCTTCCCAGGCTCCCGTCGCAGCGGGAGTTTCTCCTTCACAGGCCGCATGAGCGTCGACGCCGAGCTCTCAGCTGAAGCTCAAGCTGCCGCACGGGAGAAACCTTCCAAGAAGAAAGAAGGTCGTCACTCGAGCTTCTCGTTCTCTGGCTGGAAGGACAAACGCGCGTCTTCCGAGCCCACGCCACCCGTGGTCATGTCCCTCCCATACGGAGCTACAGCTGCCACGCCCAAGGCGAAAAAGTCCCAAGAAGACGACAAAAGCACGCGGAACTCGCTCACACAGACACTGAACAACGCGTTCCACACTGCGCCCAGTCGTAGCAGCCTCTTCGGGAAGAGCAAAGCCAAAGACAGTCGAAACAGCACGTCTTCTTCCTCCAGCTTCTCTTCTACGTCCTTTGATCTGCCGTCCCAGCCACCGAAGCTTGGGAACAGAAGTGTCAGTGTGGGAGGAGACCGTCCTCCTTGCAGAGGCAATCGCACTCTCCGCAACAGTGGCGTGCATGGAAATATGGCCATTCAGCTTCAACCTGGCGCGCCGTTGGGAGCTCCTGGAAGCAGCTCCAACAGTCGATATGGACTGAGGAACAAGGTTCGCTCTGCTAGTCAAAGTTTGACCAATTACAGCTCCGTCAAGACTGCACCAAGCTCGTACCAATCGACGTCGAGCTCCATCTCGAACCTTACAGGTAGGGCGTCATTGCAGCAGAACAGCACAGTTTATTCACCGGAGAAGGGCAAGAAGACGAGGAAGAAGGAACGAGGAATGTCGTTGAGTTTCTCGTCTTCCTCTAGGAAGGAGAAGAAGGAAAAGGAAAAGGAGAAAGAAGCAGAGGAACGAGAACTTGCTAAACGGGAGTCGTACTCGAAGAATGAACAGGCAGTCGTGAAACCTCATGCGGGCACTTGGGACTCGGACAGTGATGACGACTATGAAGATACCAAGCGACCGACACGTGGACTTGACCGCCGCTCGCAGAGTATGGACTTCATGGAACAGGCACCGACGCACCTCATCTCGAAGATTTGGCGCAAACTGCCGATCCAGGCCCGTCTCATCGGCGGACGTGGCAACATTGATCTTGACTTGCAAAAGGATCGTACGAGCTTCTCACGTAGCTCGGAGGCACGTAAATTTGCCGTAGCAGCTGAGAAAGCCAAGGCTGCAGAGCTCCACCGTCGCTCGATCTCAGGACCCAAAGAGCCAAGTCCGGTCCCTGCTGAGGAAATTCTGTCGCCTGGTGTTGCGAAGCGCACTCGGTTCAGTCTGAAGCCTAAGATCATTCTTTCGGACGCAAATGATGGTGCTTCGGGTGCGTACACTGCGCTCGAGAGCTACGATGATGTGTTGGTGCGCGTGTGCAAATTTGCAGCCCATGACCAACGACCGACGACCACGAAGGTGCAGGAGTTCCTCGAACGCTCTATGGCTTTCCTTCACGGTACGCGGACTAAGCACGGTAACGTTGTGAACATCTCGAACGAGGAGATCCGCATGTGGCGTCGGCTGGCGTTGCACGACTGGATGCTCGAGGAAGTGACGACAGCCCAAGCCGCAGCTGCTTTAGGCGTCAAGGGCAAGGATGTTGAAGCGCCGTCATCACGCACCAGTTCTGCTGTGACGGAAGGCACTGATAGTGATAGTGACAGTCAGCCGCAGTCGAGGGCTCCTCGGAGACTGCAAAGCGTGGCACTCCACCGATCTCTGAGCGAGAGTGTGGCGGAGGAGGAACCTGAGGAGGAAGACATGGACGAGGAGCTGGAGGTGCCGTCCAATATGAAGTTCGACAAGTTGTGTGGCGTGGTAAACTGCTGCGTGAACTTCGGCGAAGTGCTATTCTCTCCCGATGAGATCGACGACCTGGTGCGTCTCGAGTTTATCGTGGAGGAGGATGGCTGGATCTAAGTTGTGAATAGCCTATGAAGATTTTTTATTCGGTAAGGTCAAATAAGTGAAGGAACAAGCTACAAAACCCATTGTTCAATGCGTTCAATCTACCGTGTCCATACAACAACGAACTTTGCGCTTCTTTTCACGTCGGCACAATACGGACAACATGCTGTTTTCGATCACCAACATCACGCATCGATGTTAAACACTAAATTGGCTAGCTTGCACTCCTGCCTTCTTTCGTCAGGAGCGCAATAAAACGGGGAATCAGAGCTCTTGGGTCTAAATCTTGACATTGCAGAGACGCACGATATCGCGCTTCCTGAACTGGAACTGCCCGCAGTACACGCACGAGTTGATAATGTCCACAAGCAAATTCAAGTCTCTTGATGACGATACAGGTGGCGGATTGAGCCACGACACGGGTTTGTGCTTGCGGTGTCGTCTCTTCTTCTCTTCGCCCTTCTCGGTGCTTTCATCCTCCACCTGTTCTTCCACAGTGTTATCATCCCTACTGTGCTGACGTCGGTGCTTGCGGATCCACCCGCTCACAGCACTACGAAACTTGGCCTTACCGGAGACCTGACTGTCCAGACTGTGCATGCTCGAATTGGACGACATTGAGTCCACGCTGACAGCGCTGTCCTGTCGTCGCATGCGGAAGCTCGCTCCAAGCGTCGACATGACCGACGTATGTCCATTAGATTCCACCGATTGAGTGCGGCCAAGTCCGGGCTGTATCGTTATCGCCGAAGGTTTGTGGTGGTTCTTCTGGAACTCGCGTTCCTCTGTTTCCCAGTCAAAGTGTGCGAGTCGTCTCCAGCGTTTCACGTCGTTCCCTGAAAACTTTTTTTCCTCTCGGAACCCCGGCAGCCAGGGGGTGTCACCTTGCGGGTATCCCAAGAACATGGCGGAGCGATAGAGGAACTCAGCGATCATGAGAGGCACAGACCGCTCAAGTGGCGGCTCTGGGTCGTAGTAGTCGTCTTCAGACGATAAACTAGCCGTCGGGTCGTCACCCCAGTCCTCAGGGTCGTGTAGGAACGACATAGTATGGAACAAACCCGCCACATTAAAGACGAGTTCGTCGTAACTCTCGACTTTGGGTGGCGGTACCACGTCGGGCGCGTACATGTTCTTGAACGTCACTTTGCGACGGCGTCGAGTCTTGCCGACGGACATGGCGGGTACGGACTGATGACGTGCTAGCGAGAAGCCTCGACGTCGTGGCGGAGTTTCAGCGTTGAGCGGAACTCCAGGCGCGCTCTTACCTCTCGGTCGCTCGTCCTCTGGCAAGCTGTCGCTCCTGCTGGGAACCGACGTCTTGCGTTGAACCTGCTCGTGCCAGGACATGGGGGTGTCGTCCATCGGCATGCTTCTATGCTTCCGCCAGCCTGTTCGACGGAAGCCTCGTAACTCGCAGCGTCAATCAATGAGCACAAGTCGGAGCTGCTTGCGTCTGCGTCTGTCCGCTCCTTTTCCCTAACGGCTAAATGTAGCGAAATGATTGCTACGTTTAATAGTGAAACCAAGAGAATGGCGGTTATGTCGGTGCTCAATGTACGGAACCCGCCAGATGGACAACGGGGGGAGAGATGCTCCGATCGCACAAATCGAGTCGAAGTGGCGCTGAATACAGGCTTCCATCGCTCGTTTACAGTTCTTAGCTTGAGATTAGATGCAAAATTCACTCGACTATTGGAAGCAAACGATCTGATGCAGGATTATCTCCACTGATACTTGAAAGTCAGATTCATGGTCTTGGTGGTATTCTCCAGGCCTCCAAGTTGATGATAACCTATGACTGACAAGGCAGAGTGGACAATGGCAAGAAACGCTATGCTACACCGAAATAGACAGACAAACAGCAGTATCTTTTTGTGTGGAGTCAGCAGCACCAATTGAACTGGCTGTTGATCAGTTGCTTTCTGTATGACTAGTCTTATTAGTGCTGACTACGTTTCTTTGGCTATAATACATGACGGAGAGATACTAAACACTAGTTACTTGTCTTCTCCTGCACCGTGCTGCATGAACGCACCCAACGCGTACAAAAGCGCAGGGTGCTCCTAATCTATTCGTTTGATCCGCCATTGCGCTGGTCGACAGCTGCTACTTCAACTTTTTAAGGGACACCGCTTAGTTGCTGGCTCACACTGCTAGATCCGTCAGGCTCAATTGGCTCCGTGTCGAGTTTGTGGTGATCAGCCTCTGGTTGAACGGCAGTAGGATCGGCTGCGGGTTGCGGCCGGCTTGCTCCAGATCACCGTCCTCTGCTGCACTGGATGACGAGCCGGACGTATCAGTGTCCGTCGAATCGCCACGCGCACGGGCCAAATCACGTCTTGCCTCCTTCGCAGCTCCTGCAATCTCGAACGCAGCGGCGGCTTGCAAAACCGGACTGAGACGCTGCACGGACTCGAACATGGCGATCTTTGGCTGGTTGCGGCGCTGACGATGATAATACTCCTTCGGGATCGCAATGATCTCGCGCAGCTTGGACTCGAACCGCCGCTGATATCGCACCGGGTCGATAGCTGAAAGGCCCTCACCGTCCTTCTGCTGGATGTCCACTTTCCAAAACCGCTCGAGACGCTTCTGTAGTGTCCAAGTCTGTAGGATATCAATGATACCCACGTAGTAGTAGCCAGGGCCGAAGACTCGCTGACTCTTCCGCATAGAGCGCTTCGGTCGCGGCTCCCCACCGCTAGATGGATATCGTGATTGGTTTAGAGGGTCTTCCGGCTGATGGAATAATGAATGCACGCTTGGTGTTACACTCATACCCAGCTTTTTCGGCATGGTTTCCTTTTCTTCCTCGTGATGGTAGGCGTGCTTGTTAACGGATGGTCCACTAGAACTTCCGGTGGATGAAGACCAATTCGACGATGACGCAGAGAGGAAGCTGTCGTTGGTGAGACTGTTCGTAGCTGAATTTGACCCGGTATTCGTTGCCGTGTTTGCAGCTGTCCGCTCACTCAAGACTGAGTTTTGAGCAGGTCTGGAAGGCTGATCCACAGCGAACTCTATGTCCATGACACCAAGTAACAGACTGTAATCCATGATGCCAAGATCACACAAGAAAAGCGAGTCATCACGTAGTTGTTCGTACAGCTCGACGCCTTCCTCCGTGCCAATTCGCATCCTTGTGCGCAAGTCATTGTCCTTCAATACGACATTTGGCTCGTGTAGCCCCACGACGTTGGGACACTGCAGCATACTCTTCTTCGCACCATACTTAAACATCATCGAACAATGCCGGCACTTAACCTTGGCGCCACGACGCGGACGTTTATAACTTCGATTGACCCAGGAGCCCTTAATATCGAATCGGTGGTGGATCTGCACACCCTCCTCCATCACATCGAACAGATTTTCCATGACGATGAAATAGAAGCGCTTGTCGTACATGGTAATCTTGAAGCAACCGTAAAACTTGGTAATCAGCGAGCTTGGATTCAGGGTCAAGTACTCTGCATACTTCTCTGCAATCTCGCACAGGAAGCGGGCTTCCTCCTCGGCCATGGACTTCACGATGTATTTCTTGTCGCCACTGAAAAACATGAATGCACCACTTGCACCTTCACTGATATTAGGCTTCGTGCTCGTCTGAAAAGACTTCATGAAATCTGCTGCCTTGATCCCGTAAGCTTGGCGCAGCTCTGCAAACGCCTGCGGCTTATAAGGTGTAAAGCGAATGGATGCCGTTGTAGTTCCTGACACACGAGTTGGTGATCGCAGACCTGCCGACGTCGCAGCCGTCGACGCTGACGAGGGATTATTGAGGCGACAATCCACATTCGGCTGCTGTGAGTGCATCGACCTTTGGTCTTGAGGGATGTCAAAACTAAAATCTGGTTCTTTGCTGTTTTTCATTCTTGCACGACGAGCCTCTGCATCGGCACTGCTGTTGCGGTGAAGTCCAGCGTTAATAGCATCCGTAATACTACCAAGCATCCTGTTTCTCTGGATGCTTTGCAGCAAGTTACTGCTACTGATACCTGCCGCAAGAGGGCCTGTTGCTGTTGTTGCAGCTTCACCAAGTGATTCGCGTTCATCTTCGTCATCGCTAACACCCAGTACAAGTTCTTGTGTAGGAGACCGTTCGCGAAGGCGAATGAGGTCTTCTTCAGCGATTTGGATGGCACGTGTCATACCCTCGATAGTGAAGTAGATGAGCTCTTCCTGAAGTGCCGTATTGAGCTGCGCGCTGAACTGCTTGTCGGCCGAGTCCGACGAGAACTTGAGCCAGTTGGGTCGAATTAGACTTGGACTGTTAATCATGAACCACACGAAATAGTCGACAGCACCACGAGCCGATAACGTGAACGTGAAGGCACGGAAGATGTGGCTTGGTGGTAAATCGCCGTTCTTGTCGTATGTAGTGCGTGTCTGAAACGATACCGCGTACCAAATGAACACAATAGTCCAATAGATGGTATAACTCGTGATCGAAAGCGCGCCATTGCGAAGCATCTCACGACGACTCTGGAGAGTGTCACGCAGCCCAGAACGAAGCCGCTTGACGCCAAAAATCAGCACAGCAATACCCGAAATGTAGAACAGGATCATCCACATGTAGAACAGCAGCCAGCTTCCGCGGTTGAGGTGGAAGAATTCTCTCTGTTCAGGATTATCATTTGTCTGACGCTTCGTCCAACAGTAATTACCGTCCGCTAGGCCGTGAATACCAGGTACAAATGCAGCAAAAATACCTGTAAAAGCTCCAGCAGAGTACACCATGATCTTAAATCTTCTTCTGTTCGCCTTGACACTCATGAATGGGTTCGTAAGTGACCAATACAAATCCACAATCTGCGCAAAGTACCAGCAGTCACTCGACAGATACAAAAACTGCGTAATCCCCGACAGATACGAACATGATGCTTCATCATCAAATCTGTAGACTCCCATATCCAGCAACATTGGGTCCAACAAGAATCTCAGAGCCAGGAAAATATCAATCACGCACTTGTAATAAATCAAAGGGTTGGGATGCCTCTGGTAGCTCTGCACTCCATGGTATGTCACAAAGACACAGACGCAAAGGATCAAAGTCAACAGTGATCCAAACACTAAACCAGGGTCAATATTGTACCCATTAAGTGAGTCCACCGTCTCCGCCAATACGATCATAATGACCAGCAGCACGATCCCCACTCCCAGCACGATATAGCCCTCTTTCGACCAGTTACTAAAGTTCACTTGAGGTTTTAGAATCTGTCCAATGTTCTCGTCCATTCCTCCACTTTCATCAATGACGTCCAGATCGAACTCTTGATTAGGCGACAGAACGAGCGGATCATTGACTGTGGTGCCTCGTCCTATAGCTCCGAAGAAACTTTCTCTCAATCCTCCGACATTAGAGGACATTCTGGACAATACCGTGTCCCGTAGAGCGAAAGAACTGCGTGTGGACGTCTTGCTATTGTTTGGCGTCCTCCTGAACCTTAAACTGACGCCGGAATCGCCTAACCCGGAGCGTGCTGACTCGGCTGAAGCTGCTGAATGTTGTGACGAGCTTAAACGGTCTCGATTGTGTCTGGAACTGACGTCTACAGCCTCAATGGAGACTCTTCGAGAGATTTTCGGCTTCTGCGGACTGTTGGGCTTCCTCAGGGCCGATTTCAGTGGCGATTGCGGCTCTGTAGAGGCTGAAGATGGCTCTGATAATGGTGCAGCTGTTGAAATGTTGACAGGAGGCCGTAGGACCGAATGCAATGGCGATTGAAGCGGAGATGGGGAGACCGAGAAGTCAGACGTTCCAGTGTCCATTGCGACGTCTACAGAGCGATCCAGAGCACGTGGAGACTGCGACGGTGACGACGGAGACACGGAGAATGCGGACGTGCCAGTTGCAATGTCCGACTCGTCGCTAGGGAGGCACGACGGCCCTGCAGATCCCTCCATGGGTTCGAATAAGGAATGAGACCAAGTGTGAAGTGTGTTGGAGTGGATTTTTAAGGGTCACATACAAAACTCAAGTCATTTCGAAATGTAGCCAAATAGGAGTAAACAAGTGGATTTGCATGCATTTCTGACATGGGTTCACTTAACTTTATGTGTTGATTTTGATGTGGCACACATTTCGTAAAAATCCTTTTTACGACCACGTAATTACGCTCCCGTCTGAATTGGCTGGTTGGCAGCCCAACGCTCCATTGACTCGCTCGAATAGCGCGTCAGTCCGAATAACTTCCTTCCAAAATGGTGCGTATGGGTCTCCGCTTCGGATGCGTTTAGGTCGGCAACTACAGCATGCAGCAACATGACGCGAATACGACCGTGCTCCCCATGGAATTATACGTCGTCTGCACTGCTTTTTACGACTGAACTCGCACTAGAAGACGCTGACAGAGAGGGAACCTCGACAGGTTAAATAGACTTTCTAACTGTTATGTATCTGTTAATGTGCAGCCGTCGCACAAGACCTTCCGTACCAAGCGCATCCTCGCCAAGAAGGCCAAGCAGAACCGCCCGATCCCGCAGTGGATCCGTCTGCGCACTGACAACACCATCAAGTACAACGCCAAGCGTCGCCACTGGCGTCGCACCAAGCTCGGCCTGTAAGCAGAGCGCCACTGGACGTTATTACGATGGACGAGGTGTCTATGGACTCTAGCTGGCTGTAGCTCAAGCTGCAATGTCGGTGTCGAGTTCGTTCGAGTTGCTGGACTTTACAGGACCTAGCGGATAACCCAGAACGAATTCTCTTGAGAAGGACAAGCCGACGCTATTCCTCTATTCTTTGGATACAGGGACTCTATTGATCTATTCTTGGATACAGATGCTCTATTGCTATGGATAAAGTATCATTTCAGGTTCAGGGAGCTGTATATTGGCTTAAGAAGCTGGTTCTGACATACTGCAGCTACTCGTCGTCGGCGTCTTTAGTCTCTCCGTCGTCTTCGGCGAAATCGGGTTCATAGCGTTGCAGTCGACGACGTAGATCCTGAAGTTGCTGGTTCTTGGTCGTGACCATGCGCTTCATGGACTGGAACTGCGCTGTCTGGGAGATGTGCTGTCGAGCGTCTTCCGTCTGCCTCTCGAGTTCTTCCACACGCTCGTTGGCTTGCTCGAGCTTACGTTGCAACTTGCGCAACTCCTTGGTGTGTGCTGCCTCCAGAGCCTCTTGCTCCTGTTTAGATGTCAGTCTGGCTGCACGGATCTCATCTTCATGCTGTTGATGCTCTTGCTGAAGTTGTTTCTCCAGCTTTTCCTTCGCTTCGACGTCTGCCTTCACCTTTGCATTAGATTTTGGCATCGCTCCAATTTGTGCTGCACCGCTTGAATATCCACTGGTCCACTCCAATACACTTAGTTGCTCTACACGCTCGAGCAGCTCCTTGTCTTCAACCATAGCAATGTCCAGATCTAGAGCAAGATCCTGTTTGTACGATAGAAAAGTGAGTTCTCGTTTTCTATTGAAAACTTTGCTAGAAGTGCTCGACGCACGCTGTCCTCTGCCTCGATGAAGATCTGGCGCAATAGCAATGCCATCATATTGATGGTGTCTTGTAATTCACTGCAGATGTTAGCCTGCGAGGAAGAATAACGTCATAGTCTGTCACGTTACGTTGGACTTGTTTTAGAGCACACCTTGACCGCGAAGCATAGCGACTTGATCGCTTCCTGGATATCCTTCTGGCTGTAAACCTCCTCGGACGACAAACGATCTGAGCGTGTGTCTTCAAAGTCAGCTTCGACGTTCTCCAGGTGAGTCTTAAGACGCGAACGAAAGAACTTGAGGAACTTGCTTAGCTGAATAACACGTCATGTGAGCCTTTCAATGCCAATCAATATCAAGTCGAACACACCTCTTCTTGATGGTGGTGGCTCACACGTCCAGGCATGATGTTGTCCAGTTATCTCACTACACCGTCTAACGAAGAAGTTCTTGTTATGGCGAGACCGTCGTTCCTTGAGAGGGCGGAGTCGTTTCGTGCGCATAATAGCTAAGATCGTTCTTGGTCAGATTCCGGCCGCACATCGCATGCCAATGCATGACGATCAACCTTACCGGGGTTCAAAGCGATGGACCTGACGCTTACTCGACGATTTCGCTCTTGCTCGAGTGAATTGTAGAGTTTCGTGCATTGATTCATGAAGTCGTGTTCCGACTCGGTCCGATGGTTCTGCGATTGATGTGCGCAGTGAATTGACTTCGCAACCCATTGAGGTCGCTCCGAAACAACGGAGCGAGGTCGCGGGATCACTGCTTTCTTCTCCCAGAGTAACATGCCTTCACTCTGATTGTTTTGCGACGATATATACTCGTCGTCGCACTCAATATCAGTGGTGTCCTTCTCTGGAGATAGATTTCGTCGCTGTTGAGCTTCTTGACGCTTTCGACGACGACGAGCTTTGCGTTTGGCACCTTCTTTAGCAAGTTGTTCACGATAGACACGCTGATCCTCGAGACGCTGTTCCTCGTTCGCAGCCTCTATTACGTGTGTCCGACGCTCACCCTCGCGATCGATGTGTTGCTTCAGTGTGGTGTGCAGTATAGAAGCACTTTTGTCGGTCGATGAAGCTTCATTATCCGAAAGTTCGTCTGCTAGCTCAGGGAACTATATTCTAGCAGGTTAGTGCACGATAGCTAACAAGGAAAAGCTAGCAAGGCTCCCAGCATACCTCGATGTGGCTGAACGTGGCTGGTGGGCGGATGACGACAGCCCCTTTCTCCAGCAACATTTTGACAAGTATCGCATTCTGGTTCCGGTATGCACACATGAGCGGCGATATACCAGTCTAGAACACAACACAGCATGAGCAATCTAGATAAGGCAAATATCTAGCGAAACCCACACCTTGCAATTGATGTTGACGTCTGCACCATGCTCAAGAAGCCACGTCGCGACTCGCTCTACGTTACGCTCACACGCAATGTACAGTGGCGTCTGGTTCAACTGGCAAACACAACAGTTTAGAGGCCGAAATCTCCACATCTATCAACAATAATAACCAGATTCGTCTGGTCGATCTTTGCTCCGAAGTGCATCAACACTTCGAGCGTCTTCACGTGGCGTTTTTGGTCCCTATTGCCGAGAAATCCTCTACATTTCATTGCTCCGATTTAGCCTCAACATTCAAATAGCTGCCACACTGAACCAACCTGGCAGCACAGATCATGGGCGAATCACCTCGCTCGTCGTCATCTGCTCCAAGTGCTCCTTCCAATCGACGGGCGTTGGGGTCCATCCCATGCCTCAGGAGCTTTCGCACAGCCTTATGTCTGCCTTCCGCTGCCAATGCGTGCAATTGGTCGTAGCCCAGCTCTCGGTCCAGGTATCCATACTGGAGGTCAGCATACGGCCAGATGCAAGCACTCACTTTTGCCCCCATGTTAAGAGTGATAATGATACTGACTCACACGTACGTTGAAGTAAAGCTATTTTTGCTTGGCATGAAGCAATTTGATTGGTCAGGATGTTGAAGTGCAGCTCTTTCTGCATTTTAATTGGCCAGTTTGAATTCTGAAAAGACAGCCTTATAAGACTATCGATAAATAGGCATTTCGTGCCTGCTCCTACTACTCACCATACGAATACGTCGCGCATTATACACATTTTACTCTCCTGACTTGGGAAATACCACAAGCTTCGAGTACTGCTGCAACTTGCCATGGTCACTGCATCGTCCGTCGTAACTTGTTGCGGAACTCCTTCTTAAGTGCCGACAAAACGTGGATGTCGTCATGCAGGTCGGCAATGAGGTGATCGGGTGCCTTGTTGTCCTTGCGGAGCGTCGCTAGTAGAACCTTCTTGTTGTGCAATGACTCAAAGATTACCTCGAAATTCTGCAGTAGGAGTCCGAAGTACTTCTGCTCAGCCAGTGCAACTCGCATCGACACATCCAGTGAGCTGTTGCTTGCATTCGAGTTGGCTGTGTTGCTGCTGCCTTCCTCGCCCGTCGTCTCCGAGTTCTCCGTACTGTTTTCTTCTGGGGAGTGACCACGTGAGTCTCCACTGCCTTGACCAGAGCGGTTGTCACCGTTGTTTCCTCCACTGGTTGCTCCTGCTCCAGTGACACCAGCACTGCCCTCTCGGTAAGCTGCAATAGCACGATTGCTGTTGTACGTGGCCGATGTGGGTCCAGCTCCCGCCAGGGGTGTAGATCGTTTGTATCGCTTGTGACTACGTAGCATAGGAGACCCAGCACCGATCAAAGGACCGGCCTGGTGCTGTTGTTGAGCCTGCTGTTGCTCGTGTGCGATGGTTTCTGATGCCTCGTTCGTGCACTTCTCGTCAATGTACTCGTTAGATTTGATCAGATGCAACAGATCTGGACGGGCGTGCAACCGTTGATGTAAGTAGTACACGTCCGGCCGGCCATCGCAAAAGTTGATGTACTCTCGGTCATCCACTCCTGCAAACCAACAATAACAACAGAACCTGCGTCAGCATAAGCAATCGAGAAAGTCGCTATCTACTGTATCTCATCATGGGGTCTCCATTCTACTGTCCGCACCCGGACTATATGCGAACAAGCAGGAGAACTTCGACCCCCAGCAAGCAGAAGCGATATACAGTTATGCTCACTCTTGCTCATACCAGCAGCGGTGAACTCGAAACATGTCTTCGTGTACGCGAACGAAAGCTCTTTCCAAATCTCCCACAGCTGCATGCTGCTCCACTTGAAATTGCGCGAGTTGGTGGCGCTGCCTCCTGTGCCCACTGGTCCTCCTTCACTACCCGCGCCTGTTGATCCAGGCGGGTGCTGACGATTCAGCAACGCAATGTACATTTCACGGACGTCCACCCAGAACTGCCATCGCGACAGCTCAGCTGCCAATCGGTCAACGAACTCGGGTGACAACACAACGTCCACCAAACGGATCACATCTTCAGATGTCACCGGCACCTCCTTGTACTGCGACTCACCCTTGGATTCTTCGTCAAGGTAGTAGCCGCTATTGTTTGACTTTGATGTACCAGGGCGCTGCGGGTGCGAGCCTCCACTGTCTCCACCGCTTGATGGGGGAGACGGACTCTGGCTGCCGTAGTTGGCGTAATTCCGGGACCGTGACGTGTGTGCACCGTATTGCAACTGTGACGATGTACCAGCGCTGCGCTGGTCGTACCGCGATCTGTACTGCAAGTCGGGACGTGACCCAGACATGGAGCTACCGCCAATACTAGATGGTCGTCGGGCTTCCATTCGCCGTTGCTGCTGCTGGGATACAATCGGCTGCTGCGAAGCAGCACTGTTGTTTTCGGCGCTGGCAGTTTTTGCCATATCTTTTAGTCGCTGGTTACGGTAGTATCGGTACAGAGCCTCCACCATCACATGTTTTTTCACATTCTTGAGACCGCGTAGCTTGAGGTGTGAACATTTTTTGCGAAGCTGCTTGGACGTCCAGGTCTCGTATCGCGTGCTGTCGCGCGGGTGACGCGCCTCACCCACCGGCTCATATTGCATAGGATCTTCGTTCGGTGGTCCGAACGTCTGTGCCACGCGCAGACTGGATCCGGTGCTGGGTCCTCGGCGAGTCAATGCTGCTGACTGCGTATTGCTGGATGCTGCGCTAACGGCGTTCTGCATACGGGGCTGTTGAGGCATTCGTACGCTGAGGCCGCCCACGCTGGATCCTGCCCGAACACCGTAGCCGTCGTACATAGGTGCGTCGTACTGCTGTGGCAAGTGGCGTTTGAGTCCGCGGGTGGTCACATTGACATTTGGTGCCCAGGACTCGCCCGCCATCGCCGGTGAAGACACTGGCGAGAGATGGTTGTACGACGACGACGCCGTTGTGATACGACCACCTTCAGTAAAGTACTGCTGCATCTGCATGGGCGGTGAGGACGCCCCACTACTACCGTACGGACTCGCAAGTGACTCGCTCGGGTACATGTGTCGGCGGATACTGGTAGGATCTCGGTTTCCCTGGACATTGGGCGTCACAGGGCTCTGCTGCTGGGACACTTGACTCAGTTGCTGGGGCACTTGACTCTGTTGAACCTGTGTCTGTGATCCCGTGGCTGCAGCAGTCGTCGTTGTCGTGCTGGTGGCGCTACTGGATCCAGTCGGTGCGTGTAGCACGGTTGGCAGACGCCGCATTGGACTGCTGCCGTCACTACTGGAGTTCTGTTGTGTGTTATCTGCACCGCTTCGGGTGTTGCCGTCGCCTGAGCTATGTGGACTGCTGCCGCTTGGGCTAGTGTTGTTGACCGCCGAAGCGGTTATCGTCGTGGATGTGGCCGCCGAGCTCTGTGAGCTCGTGGTCGGCGGCTCGAAGCTGCTCATGGCTATGCTACGTTAATGCAACCTAGCGCCCTGGTTCTCTCTTCTTTGTCGCTGCATACGCGAGACAGACAGGTTGTGTTAGGAGTCGTGGGCGAGACGCGTTCCAGCCTAACGTACGTGGTTGGTTGTTCCTCCGGCTGCAAATTCGCTACTGCCGTCGTCGAACACGATGGCTGGGGCCTCTCGAACGCCAGCGAATTCCGAGCCAAATACACGTTCTGTTGCCGCCCCGTTTTGTTGTTGGTTGTGCAAAACCGGGGCGCGAGGGACGGGGCGGGGCGACATCTAGGACGGGAGTGCGCGCGATCGAGCTCAATGGCGCTTGCGGAATGCACAGGGCGAGCGGTACAAGATGGTAGTGTCTATGCGGTAAGAAGCTGTAGTATCGCGCTAGACGAAAGCAGTACGTGAGGGCCTTTAGCACTGCAGACTTCAGGCTGGGCGACAGGGCGATGCGCTAGAAAAACAACCGACCAAAGTCGGGTACTCAACAATCCGATATGACAGGGATTTAGAGATTGGGTCGACAGGCTGAGGGCGAAATAACTTCGTCACTAAGATTTGATTGGCTGAATCTACCACTTCTCCACAGCGTCCTCTTAACGGCCGAAAACGCCGGACTGAGACGGCGGTAATGACGGCATTGAGCAGTAAGCGCGAGCGCACTCTCGCACGGTCATCACTCCGAGTCTCCGAAGCTGTTCCATAGCTTGGAGCAAGTCTGAGTCCCACGCCTGATGCGGAGAGGACGGGGTCACATGTACGAACACTGCCGAATTCGTGTAGCTGCGTATTTATGCATCCGAAGCCGCCACGAACTCGCTGCCCCCACGTTCACTACCATGACTACATGACAGTGCCGACTATATCGTAAACATTCCAGTGAGACTGGATAAAGAGTCGAGAAAGCGCTGCAGGACGCTAGGGACAAATGCCAGCTACTGACAATATTGTGGGCTGGCAACCTTCAACCAGGCGATATTCAACTGCCCGACTGAATCAGCGGTTCAAAGGGGTATCTACTGTGGTAGGGAGTAGCCAATAGTGCAGTCAAATGAAGCCCCTCGATCGCACATAAAATATGCGACTGAATCAGCGGTTCAAAGGGGTATTTACTGTGGTAGGGAATAGCCAATAGTGCAGTCAAATGAAACCCCTCGATCGCACATAAAATATAGAAGGTCGGATGCGCCTGGCTATGTCTGGTCGTACCGCGACCACCGTGCAACAACCGTTCGGCTAGTCGTCGGGTGCTGAGATGTTGTGCGATGCCTGCAGCCACAACTTTCCCACATTACAGTGCATGCTTTCTCGGTGTTCTCGTCGGCCAGTAGCCTTCCTCCAATTCTATTCCTCTATTTACAGACCGTTTGGGGCGTTGGGATCATGTCGACGTGCACGATGGGCTCCTTCAGCGGAGGAAAGCTCAGGCATCGATCGAGAAGAGGTGTCGAGGTGAATATTGCACGAGCAGAAGCAGTTGGAGAGTACCAGAAAGCCACATCTAGGCTGGCTACAGCGGTCGCGGTATAAATCCAACCCCATAGGTCAGGTAAAGTAGTAAACATGGTGGTGATACAAGTTGTGGCTTTCACCATGCATCGCGAACTGGAACTGGTGTTTCCTCGTTCGGTTATGTGACCATTACAAGCCATAGTGCTCGATGCGTATTTTCATCGCTGGTTCCCCGCTTACCCGAGCAAGATGGATATGCCAGGTACTCCGTTTTGACTGGAGAGATGCTTTTCAAAAAATAGCATCATTCTTCAGGGCTGCCATAGTTTATTCTTCTACTTGTGTTACAATGCGAGACCTGCTTGATCCGGTCGATCCAACAAACGTTTTAAGCTTAAAGTAAAATGAAGCGTAAACGACGAACTCCACGACTTTCCACCATTTCTCCATGTTTACCTCTATAAACCGATACCATTTAATCCACAACACTACGTTTCCTACCAATAAACAGCCGCGTGGACTAAGGGACTAAGAGACAATAGGATGCACACAGGCATGGGGACGCCAGGGCGCCAGACGCTGGACTCGCTGTATCCACAAGCGCGCAAGCTGCAGTTCGAGCTCAAGATGCAGATGAGTTACTTGGACTCGGGACGCACAGGCGGCAAGACGGACGCCGAGTTGCAAGCCGAAGCTCGCGGGAATCTCAGCACACTGGAGCAGCTCTTGTGGCAACTGGACTCGCTCGTACAGACAAATGCTAAGCCTGCAGAGAGAGACACGTGGACCAAGAAGTTGCAGCAATTACGGAGCGAGACCCACGCGCTGGGAAGCACCTTGGAGCAACATATCTACAGCGTCAGTCGTCGAGCAGTGGAGGCGCGAGAACGCGAGAGTCTCATGAGCAGACGCAATGGAGTACGAAGCTGGAAATGGGAGATTATTGTCGCAATGTAGTACTAAGTAGGAGTTGTTTACTGGCTGCAGGGATTTGACAGTGGCAATGGAGCCATGTACGCGGCGCAGGAGTCGGAGAGTCTGCAGAGATCGTCGCAGATGGTCTCGGACTTGACGAGTCTGTCGCAGTCGATTCTCGGGGATCTGGGCGAGCAACGCAATCGCATGAAGGTGTGTCTATCATGTGTGTGGGAAATGTCGAAGCTGACGGTTTGTTGCTGGCAGAATGTGCGGACGAAGCTACTGGACATTGCGAATAGATTAGGGCTGTCTAGCTCACTGCTGCGGGTGATTGAGCGGCGAGATACAGTGGACTTTTGGATCGTCATAGGAGGCATGATCTTCACGCTCGTGTTCCTGTATGTGTGCTACTCGTACGCGACACAGAGCTAGCCTAGCTGCTATAATGGTATGGGATAATGAATATGCCGTGTTTTACACGGAAAGCCTCTGCGTTACTTCATGCTGCAGTGGATCAAAGCCGAGAAGGTGGAAGCTGCGCATGCTAGAGCGCTGGTAGTGCGGACACCGCTTCGAGTTTGTTGGATGGGGAACAGCACTTTCGACACGAAGGATCTGGCTCAACTAGAAAAGCACGGGATCATGTCGCTTCCGTCGATGGGATGCAGAGCGAACGCACTAATATGCATACACGCACCGCCTAACCAACGCTACTAGTATCCTCCTTGGCAAATCGTACGTCTTGTTGTTCCGAGCACCGAGAACAGCATTTTGCCTCCCGAGTCAAGTCGAGGTTCATCCATCGATTGACGCGATCCAAACTACTGTGCGTCAAGTGCTAGCACACCATTGTCAATCCATCATCCTGGAGTGCCTAGAGCAGCAAGGCCATACTGTCGTGCCACACCGTCCATGGTGCAAGCACCTCTTTCGGTCCGGGTTTCTGGTTGCCCACGCAATACCGATTACTTGCTTTCCACGACAATGCCGCCACGATTCGAATTGATACCGATGAGGTCCCACGCATTGTCAATTCCATCGCTGAGATTTGAAGTCCACTTCAAACCAAATCACACTCTACGAAGACTCTCACAAAGGAAGATAGATATTGTCAGCAACCAACTTTCAAATTCATGTTGAACAGTAAACAAAAAACGCAGGATGCAGAGCCAGCGTTCACGTTTACCATAGGAGGCGTCAGCAAGATCGAGTGATCATCCCTTCACGAATGGGTGCGCCAGTGCGTCTCTCACAGAGATACGCTTGGAGGGGTCCAGCGTGAACATCCTGTCCAGTAGACTCCGAAGCTCCAGCACCTGTTTACGATCGTCGGTGGCGCTCTTTGCTGTCATTAGGCTGCTCGCGAGGTCATTCTTTGTCTTGATAGTGTCCATCAAGCGCAAAATGGGCTTACCTGTAATACAACCACAAATGTTATCAACGGTAGCGTACAATTGTCCATGCGAAATGCTGCCGCTTACCGGTGACTCGGTCGCTTTCTCGGCTGCAGAACTTGAGATCTTCCGTAAAATGTGGCTCCATCTCAAATTGGTCGATGTATGCCTGACGGTGCTTCTTGATCAGTTTGTTCGGGATTTTGCCCTTAAGCTCCATAAAAAGTTTCAGCATTTCGTTGTTCGTGCTTCCTGGAAACATAACCTTCCCAGTGAACATTTCGTACAAGCAACAACCAACAGACCACATGTCTACCGCTTTGTCGTAGGAGAGGCCCAACACGATCTCGGGTGCGCGGTAGAAGCGGCTAACGAGGTACGGTGTTGGGTCCTGTTTTCCGTCATCAGTTTTGAATGCGGAACCGAAATCGCAAACCTTGATAGTCGTTTGCTTCTCGTCCAGTAGGATGTTATCTGGTTTGATATCTGTGCATCGCCACAACACTCTCACAATTAGAACTCACCTGTGCACATTATCAGTATGTTTTCAATACTTACCAGCGTGAATAACTCCGCAGGACTCTAAATGATTAAGCGCAATCAGAAGGTGCTTGTTGAAGACACGTACAGCCTGGATCGAAATGCCGCCCTTCCCGCCGAATTTTTTCATGGCCTCGCGGACATTCATCTGCATCGGCTCGAATACCATGGCAACATGGTTACGATGAGAAAATGAGTCAAGAAGCCGAATGCAATGCTTCTTATCACGTGCGTCCCGCTCGCCCAATTCGTTGAGAATTTTGAGCTCGGTTTGCGCAGCATCACGCATAATATCGTTGTTTCGGATGAGTTTGACAGCGACCACATTGAGGGAGGCACCGCTCATAGACTTCAACGGGGCAATGCACTGACAGCGAAGCACCGTGGAGAACACACCCTTTCCAACAGCACCAAGCACCTGATACTTTCCATTCAGGACCTCTCCAATCGTAGTGGAATAGTACCCTTCAGCATCGTCGCAGTTAGACTGTAGTGACACCTCGTTAACCGTGATCGCAGCCACACCCGAAGTAGCATTCATTGCGTCATCGTGTTCGTCCAGAGCTGCCATCGAAAACATGTCAAATTCATCTGTAGTAGTCGTAGTCGACACTGTTGCACGATCAACCGTTTCCTTAGGAGATACAGAAACTTTTTTTTCAGGAGACACAGCACTCTTGGGTGGGGAAGCAGTAGCCTTCGGTGGGGACGCAACTGCCTTCGGTGATGACTTCACCACCTCTTTCTGCTCGAGTTTCTGAGGATCTTTTGCACTATTCTTCGCGTCGCCAACTGGAGCTGGAGCTGGCGTTGGGGTCGTTGCAACCGAAGTGCTCGCTCCGTTTTTCTTCATCCCTGCGATCGTGCTCCTCGCGTCGGCCAGCGCCCTCAGAATGTCCAGCTTGATAGAGCTCACATCCAACCCTGGTTTGGACGCATCTTTCTCCTCCATCTTCTGCTCCTGTTTCTCAACAGACTCCACACTGACAACGTTATTCGTATCTTTCTCCTTCTCTACAGTCTCCTGATCCTTACTCTGCAGCACAACCTTGGACATCGCAGGGGTTAGTTGTTTCTCTTGCGTCTCTGAGATGTCCTCCATCACCACATCTTCACTCTCAGTCATTTTCATGTCAACTGTGGCCCTTTCCACCTTGGAATCCTGCGATAAAGAGGTGGAAGTAGACGTGGTGGTCTCCTTCTCGATCTCCTGCTTCTCCTTGGTTTTAGACGCCGACCGGGACCTGGATCTGGAGCGGGAACGATGACGGCTTCGCTTCTCGTCACTTCCGCGGCGTCGACGCTTGTGGCGCTCTCTTGAACGCGAGCGAGAGCGGGATCGATGGCGTCGATGTCGATGTGTTCGTCGCGACCGTTCTCGGCTTCGACTGCGACTGGGACTGCGCCGCTTGGAGGAGCGATGGTGGGAGGATCTTCGAGAGCGTGAAGCTGA
Organism: Phytophthora litchii; assembly: GCA_002812785.1. Classification (NCBI taxonomy): domain Eukaryota; phylum Oomycota; class Peronosporomycetes; order Peronosporales; family Peronosporaceae; genus Phytophthora; species Phytophthora litchii. The sequence goes on along the minus strand of PCFV01000324.1, from coordinate 11,907 downwards.
GAGCGAGCGGCTGCGGGAGCGATGGGACCGACGCGCGCGGCGATCAGAGCGGTCTGAGCGACTCATGCCTGCCATTATGGTTTCGGTAGTGCCCAGTGTCAGGAATGGAGAGATGTGATTGGATGAATGTCGAAAGGCTTAAGCATATATATGGACCAATGATGGAAGTTAAGGTTGATTGTACATAGACAGGGAAGCTGACTAGCCATCTCAGCACCGCGTAAACTACCTGAGTATTGTTCCTTGTGAGCGTAGTACGGGGCAGCTCCAGTACAATTTGCACTGCAATGCAAACTGTACAGTGTGAAGGCGACGGTGTGAGTTTCAGTGTTGTGGCCACTGTTGGGGCCAAGGGAGCCGAGTTGTTTTTGAAACAGGAGGGTGGATCATGCAGTGACTCGCGCTCAGTATGGCTGTGCCGTCTGCCAGAACAATCAACGCTGGCTCCATAATTTAGTCTTTGACAAAACCGGGGTATACAAGCTGGATTGATTGTTGCGCTTGGCTGGTCGAGCGATGGCCGTCGGCTATCGACGGCGATATGCAGCCCGTAGACTCTACAATGTGGTTGCTTGCGAAACGACGTGCGTTGCAGCCTGCAGTACAGGCCGGAATGCTCTAGGACGGACTGTAGCGTTTGTAATTGGCGTGGTGCCCACAATAGTCAACGATCGGTCAGGCAGGAAAATGACGGCAATTGTGCAGGTATACACGCTGTCAGCGGCTTGAGAGTGCGGCATGCAAAAGATAGGGATGTCCTGTCTCAATTACTCTGCGTTATCTTTCGCAATGGCTGCTTGTTGCGGAAGCGTGGCGAGGATTCATGTGACCTCGTAAATGTACATTAACAGAGGTTTCATGGTCAGATCCAGCTATGTTAACTCGCGACCGAACAGAGTTACAAGACTGCAAAGTATCCAGTCATACGAAAGGTGACGCCACCTTCCGATCCAAGTCTACCACGGGCAGTTCGTTATCGTCGCCAGCAGTGGGCTTTCGACTACGCCACTGGTGCACGCCGGTTTTGTCAGTGGGGTAATCTCGTTGTAATCTTGCTCGTTGTAGTTGGTGTAATCAGGAATAAAGCGACGTTTTGTCAGCACACACTACCATTTAGCTAAAACGTATTTGGCAGTGCCTTACAAACAACAAGTAATGTGCAATCTTCCAGTACCACACTTACAGTACCAACGCCGCCGCGAAGTCTCCATAGTCTCCGCACCAAGCTCATTGCAAGTATTTGCCTTGCCACTGTGCAGATCCATCACAGCAAAGCTACTACACGACTCCACACCGCGAAACGAAGCTTTGTAGCCATACATTCACAGTACAGCAGACTCGGTCATGCGTAATTTTACCTGGTGAGAAGCCCTGGATTTAATTAGCTGGTCCCTTTCCCTACCCTCTTTGTGTCGAACGAGCAATCACAATCGAAAACGCTGGCAGGACCAGACCAGCAGTAGCATGAGTCCCGCCTCGAGTCGTGGGCCTCAGACCGTGCCTGAAGACGCGTTGAGTATGACTCCGCACAGCGAACGCACGCCCTTCGTCGACAGCCTCAGTACTCCTCCCAGTTCGCGTGGGAAACCCAGCTCTGTGCACTTTGCGGAGGCCGAAGAGGCGTCTTTTTCGTCCCGATCGTCCCACGGTTTGCGCTCTAGCGACGTGGAGCTCACGACGCCCAAGACGCCCGAAGAACAGGAAGAAACTGGCAGTCAGAGCGGCTTCTCGTTGCCCACGCTGTCGCAGGTGCAGAGCAATGAAAACCACTATCAGCAGTATGTGCATCGTCAGCTCCAGCTTCCGGCACTGTCGCCGCATACGCGTAGCGCAGGCAAAGCCAGCAGTCTTGGTGGACCACCTAAGCGCAGCCACACGTTCGTGCAACAATTGTCCAGGGAATCGGCCAGGGAACTCGCCAAGACGGCGTTCAGTATGCGCTCGACGTCTGTTGGTGACTTTACTTTTGAAAATCCTCACGAAGTTGTGGGCAGCAGCTTACGTGAAAGTATTCGTCGCGTTACGGCCTTTTCGAGACGGGAAGCTCCACTGGATACGACGCTCAATACCGTCGTGCGGGTCGACCATCACGTCCGCAAGTGCGAACTGAGACTCGATCCGGAGAATATTACCTGGTCGAGAGGTAAGAAGACACTTGGTGTGCTGCCGACGGACGATGTTGTGGGAGCTGAGCTTGTTGCCAAAAAGAAGGCCAACGCGTTCCGTGTGCACTACTTCAAAAAGGGTCGTGGCACTGGAACGAAGGCGCTGATGCGCACACCCAAGTACGTGGACTTTCATTGTCTCGAGACCGACGTAGTCGACAGTTGGGTCGGTGCCATCCAGGAACTCGTGCGCTGGCAAGCTCGAGCGCCTCCAATTTCAGAGAAACGACTGCTGAAGGTGGTAGTGAACCCGCATTCGGGTAAACGACAGGCGCGACGGATCTGGGAGACCAAGGTGAAGCCGTTCCTGGATCTAGGCAATTTTACCTACGTGGTCGAAGAAACGACTCATGCTGGCCACGGAGCTGAAATGGGAAAGAGCTACTCGGCCGAGGATGGCTTTGAGGCTCTCGTGTTCATTGGTGGGGACGGTACTCTGTGTGAGTTCATGAACGGACTGTTGACTCGACCGGAGCACGAGTGGCGTGAAATTGTAGCCTCGACTCCTATCTCGCTCATTTCTGCAGGTACGCAGAACGCCTTCGGCACGGGAGCGGGTATTCCTACGGTGAATGCAGCTCTGTACTGCATCCTCAAGCGCAAAATGCGCCCGCTGGATGTGGTGACTGCCGTATCCGCTGCAAACCCGGAGGTGGTGCACTACAGCTACTGCGGTCTAGGCTGGGGTGTAGCAGGTGACATCGCCGCCGAGTCGGAACGCTACCGTTGGATGGGTACCCTCCGATATGCTTTCCTGAAGGTCAAGCGTACGGTGATTCTGCCCAAAAAGCACACTGGCCGTGTTCGGTACGTGCTGACGGAGCCGCAGCCACCGCTTATCCGGTACGACGACTACCCGGATGCTGGTGCCTTGGATCAGTTCGAAGTGGAGGAAGGCGGTGTGTACGATATGGATCGCTTCAGCCAACAGCGCAAGTCATGGGGTGGCATCGCTGGTAGCATTTCGAGTCCAGCGAGTCGCAAGCGGTATCCAGAGTTCGTGTGGAAGGAGGACAGCAGCAACTACGTGGTGGTGGGCGTCGTCAACATCACTCCTGATGGAGCCTACTCGCACCCGTCGGACGGCAATCTGGATCTAATTATCACCCGGAAGGGCACGTTCATGGCCACAGCGAAGCTGTTCGGGTTGTATCTGATGAGCAAGGAGCTGCAGAGTGAACTGATCTCGTACCTGAAAGTCAAGGCCGTGGAAGTTGAGCCTGATCAACCCGAGGACTGCATGAACATCGACGGCGAAGTGCTGGAGGGCGGTCCGTGGCGCATGGAGGTGGTGCCGAGCCTCTTCAAGGTGCTGTCCGAAAAGTAGGCCAGCCAAGTCGGATCAAGTCGGTCTGACACTGCGCATGAAGCAGCACGTGACCAAGGTCCAATGTCCATTTTTTTCTGCACGTACAAGTTGTAAATATTGTTTCTCGTTTTCCTGGCATTTAGTTTTATATGAAAATTGGTTCCTAGGGCTGCTCACATTGCTAGTTGTCGTCGTCCTGGTCGCCCGTGAAGGAGCTGGAGAACTTGACGATGGCACGGCCAATGGCGCCAATCCACTCGTCCTTCTGCTTCTCGTTCTCCGCGTACATGTAGAAGGTCGAATCTGGCGTGGCCACTTCAAAGCAGAAGCGCTTGTTGGTCTTCTCCTCGGCCGATTTGACCGTCAGACAGTCTGCCAGGTCGATGAGGCCGTGCGCCGACTCGCCTTGGGCCCGACAGAAGTAGAGTTTGTTGCCCTTGAGCACGAAGTAGCGCTTACGCCACTCCTTGAGCCACACGCTGCGCTTCGTCAGCTCGCCCTCGAAGTCCGGATCCGACAGATCGCAGTGCGAGAAATCGCCTTCCATGTCCCCCTTGAGCTTCTTGCAAGTTTGCTCACTTGAGGTTTGTATGTGAGAGAAATTAGTGTATGGTACGTGTGATTATGTAGTGTACATCAAATCCGTGTTGAAGTGAAAGTTGAAGTTGTCTTGCATGTTTTGTCATTTGAACACACCTCCACAGGGCTACATGTACGTGAGGTGCGAGTGTTAAGTGCTAAGCTCTTTATAGATGGGATTTGACATTCCCTCTCAGAGTGATTGCCTATCATCACTGCCCCATCTACTTTGAAAAGCAAACTGACCTTGGTGCTGACGGGTAGTTCTACGAAATGTGGTAAAATGGCTGCCGACTTATTTTTTGCAGCAAGTTTGTGACATAAGGGATGTGAAGTCTCACCCTGATCGTCATTTCAGCCTGCACCGACGAAGCAGGACCGACTTGCCGATACTACTACGACCTAGCTCATCTTTCACTAGCAGAGGTGTTCGAGGTTTGACCGTTATGCAGGTGTATGTCGGCATATGTCGCTTTTTGTACGTGGCTTTGGCTCAAGTAGTTGGAAGCAATGCCTCAAGGATACACTGTGAATCCGTGTATCCAAGGCTTTCACGGATCACCCGCAGCTGTGAGCACAGTCTCTGCCGAGTTGGTGCTCGGATTCATTTGTCGTTTCATCGGTACGATTGGCACCGCTGCTGGTGTGCATCGATCGATGAAAAAGCACCACATTTCGCTCTGCGATACTCACCGATGTATCCGCGTTCAGCTTCCATCTGCTGCGGTGTATCCAAACATCGTCTACAATTCTTCAAGCGATATACACAAGAAGCCAAACAGCTGCACTGGTTGCAGCTCGCGGTGACAGGAGACGTGCTCCGACGTACTCATGAAGTCATTCCCATCGATAGCGTTTGACATCCCGTTCGAGAACAAAGGCTCGTCGAGATCATCGCCAGCACTGCAGTTCATTCTGCAATTTGCCTTGCAATACACAGCAACAACCGCCTCAGACAGAACGTCGTCATGGCGATCACCACTGCTCGCTTCGCCCTGCGCTCGCTACAGACGCTTTTCGCTCTGCTCGCCATCATTTTCACGTGGGGTGGCTACGTCAAGAACGACGACGGTCAACTTAGCGGATTGTCCCCAGAATTCAGCATCCTCATGAACTACTCGGCACTTTTGACGGGTCTGTACTACGTGCTCCCGGTGAAGGTTTTGAAATGGACGACTGCGGCTCCGTCCGTGTTGTTCCAGCGCTTGGTCGATGGAGTCCTCGTCGTCCTTTTGCTTCTCGGTGCCATTCTACTCTGGGCCTCATCAGGTGTCAAAGACTGCTCAGAGAAGAACGACGAATACGAGGCGTACGCAGGTCTGCAGCTCTTCCGGTGTGGCAATTTAACGATGGGCGTCATTTTCACGTTCATCACCTTCGCATTGTTCCTGGCGAGCTTCATTTGGAGCTTTGTGGGCGGTAACGCTAACACTAGTCAGGCTGAAGCTGCCACGGGTTACACTGAGGCGATCACCCCTGGCGCTTCCCGTGCTGAAGCTTACTCTGTCGCAGACTCTCGCCATCCTGCTCTTGCCATCGTGCGGCGTGGTGCTCGCTTCATCCAGTTCGTCCTCTCGCTCATCATCTTCATCAGCACCGTCGCGGGCTACAAGCACTACTTCACGGGCCGCTTCACGAGTCCCGTTGCCATGTTCATGGTTCTCGTGTCCTGGAGTTGCATCCTATACACGTTGTTCCACCTCATTGTCGTTGACGTCCTCAACAAGTCGCACCGCCCAAGTGCCAGCGTCGAGCGCATGCTCGATGCTTTGTTGGCGTTTCTCCTGTTGTTGTTCGCCATCCTCCTCGCTGCATCGCACCAGGTTCACCACTGCGATACCATCAATGCGACGTACGAAGCGGACACTGGATCGCTGGGCGGCACTAATGTCTACCGCTGTGGCAGCCTCACGCGCACCTACGTGCTCGCTTTCATCGACTGCGTTTTCTTCCTGGTAACTTTGGCGCTTACCTTCTTTGGCAATAACGACAGCGAACCTGCTCCTCGTCACGTTGACGTCGAACCTGGTCAGCAGGTGTAAGTAAGCCCGAAAAACTACTCAGCATCAACGTTGACCACTTCAACTTGACTTAACCAAACAAGACATCTTATTTGTGTTTCGAGATCGTAGAGTGTTTTCAAATAGTTTTTTCTACGATGCTCATGACAATCGAGGACTGAGGTAGATGAATTCATTGCGTGGGGATTACACAACAAGCTACTGTGAAATACTACTCATATCAAACGTGATCAAGTGAGTTTACCACGCACTTCAACTTGTCCGACCCGCTTTACGCCTGCTGACCCACGTCCGAGGGATGAGCCGTCTCACCCGAGTGAGTGCTGTCCGCGTCATTTGTCGATGACGAAGAACGGTACAAGAAGCTCAACGCGAACGTCACCAAATACAGAGCCACCGCGATGAAGGTGAAAATGTAGCCCGTGTTCATGCTACCACAGCGGAAGAGGGTGGAGCCGTGGTACGTTTCGAAGGCTGCGTTGGTAGTGGAGCAGTCCGAGACTTGAGCCGACTTGGCGAAAAGAGTACCAGCGATCAGGAGAGCCACAGCAATCAGGACGTCGACGAAGCGCTCAACGTTTACGGTCGGGTGACGAGACAACTTCAACGTCTCGACCGCCACCATGTGCCACAACGAGTACAAGACACCAGTGTAAGCCATGAGGATCGCGTACGTGGCCTTGGGCTCGATGTACTGACCCGTGTAGTAGTGCTTGTAACCCAGCACAATGCACACGAGTGCCACCACGGAGCACGCGAACTGCAGCGTACGGCCAGTGCAACGAACGATCTTCAGTCCCGGGTGCTGCACATCCAAATTAACTGTGGCATCTGCGCTCGATGGTCCGTTCTTCTTGCCAGGGGTGCTAGCAACCACGTAGCCATTGGCCTGCGAGTCGTCGTCAGCCAGAGCAGCCTGCAGGTTGTCGCCGTTCACTGACTTGCACGTGTCCTGAACAAAGCTCCACACCAGCGTAACTAGGAACAACGCGCAAGTCACGAACGTGAGCACGATAGCCACAGTCATATCGCCACAACGGAAAAGTGCGGAGCCGTGGTAAGTCTCAAACATGGTGTTGTACGACGAGCAGTCCTTGACTGCATCCGACGTAGCGTGCAGAATACCAGCGATCATAAGAGCGATCGCCAAGACCGCGTCAACAAGGCGCTGGTATAGCACCTTCGGCGCGCTGGACGTGAGTTTAAGTACACCAACTGGGACGACGTAGTAAAGTCCACAGAGCATGGCCGTGTAACAGGCGATCGTAGTGTAAATGGCCGATCCACTGCTCAATTGACCCGACGTGAACTTGATGTAGCCGAGAGATGTGAAGATCATGGCGAGTACGGCGCATAGCGCCTGGAGTGCACGGACGCCAAGGCGTCCAGAAGAAAGGAGCGCGGTGGTCATTGCTAGGAGCGTTAGGTCTCGCTGGAAAAGTGAGGAGTGTGAACAGTGAAAAGCAAATTGCAGAATGAGACTTTGACAGCCGCAGACGCATATCGGTGGGTCTACAGCCCTGCGCTCGCCATTTCAATTACGGTGGTTGCGACACCATCCACGGATCACATCCTCTTGTTCCTGCGCGGTGCAACCACACGTGTCCTCGGACGCAGTGATTTGTTCCGCGCCGCGTGCCTCGATCAACAGTAGCTGCCATGACCATTGACCGCTCATCACGTTGGCCCGATCGAACCAGCATACACTTGATCTCGAAGGCGATACATCTGCGCAATCCCACGGTGGTCTCGCTGCACGACGTTGGTTGGTCCCAGCCACGAGTCGAGGCACGCACTGCTCAAACCGGGCGGCCTTCCGTGTCTATGAACCTTGAATGCAGGTCAAGGGCAATCATGATGGCTATTGAGCTCCATCGTATCACGAGAAGCTGTGCAATCTCAGTGAAAGTCTTGCTCTTCGTCGACATCTTATTTTAATGTACCTCGCTGAAGTGCAGGTGCGTGATAGCTTGATTCATGACAAACGGTGTGGGATGGATTTGTAATCTTCATCTTCACCAATGCGATTGGTGCGGGGCGTATGGCCGTGAGGGATGACTGTAGACGACGCGAAAGACTGGGCAATTAGTGAATGGAGACAAGGTGACTGACCGGGTCAGCAAAGCAATCGGCAGGTATAAGTGACAGCGAGGCATCAAGCCTTGATTCAAGAGAGCAAATCGTAGCCCTGGATTGGATTACTGTACCATCAGCAGCAATCTGCTGAAGGAGACCGTGCTGACTGGCTTGGCTTCGACACAATTGCTTGAACTCAACATATAGCCTCCATCTCAATGACACTGAAGTAGTTTAGGTCATTGACCAGCAAAAACACTAACAAATGTCTTTAGCTGCATTTTCTAGAAATATAGCTCAACGAAATATTGCAGGCATGTGATATGAGCTTCTGTATGAGCTATCTCCGAAATCAGGTTTTAGCGTAGCAAATGAAATGTTTGTGTAGTGTATCCCGGGTTCTGAATACCAATCTTGAACACACGGCAATGCGGGGGCTTAACCCACGAGGAACTAGAAGCCGAGTGTATTTACTGAACTAGCAACCACTAGTGTAGTTGGAAGCAAAATACGAAGTGAGAGGGAGCCTGAAGCTCTCTCTCAAATGAAGAGGGCATCCTTGGTAGGTAGAACCACCCAGAGAGGCTGTCAGTCTGTGATACAGCTGACAGCGGATCGATGTGGGCCGCAAGCTTCTCGAAGCTCACGGTCCTCACACTAATCAACCCAATTAGATATGTATTTGCTAACTTTGTTCCTCATGCAAGCTGGGTCAGGCACTGACAGCCTGACCAGCACGAACATACAATATTCATTGTCCACGGCCGCTCGGCGTCGGACACATCAGGATAGATCTGTGATCTATCTGTGATCATTATCTGTCGTCAACTGCGGTGGAATCCAAGCTTGATACTCGGTACCCACTACAGTTTGATAGCCACAAAAAATGTCAGAATAGTATTCGAATACCATCCTCATGACGACGGTACGACCACCGAGAGCGAAAGCTACGATGAAGAGCTCTTATAGTTGGTAGCAAACACTAGCAACACCAGTGATGGCCAAAATCTGGCGCCAGACGATATCATCAACGCCGTAAAAATCGAAATTGTCGATGACACAAATTTCAAAGGCGAATTGGTAGATGTCACGGGAAACCAAGGCAAACGCCAAAGTAACGTACGACAAATGCAAACGGTGTCGGCGCAAATTGTCAGTTGTCAGTGAAAAGGAGAAATGAAGGTGCAACAAGAAACTATCAACACAAAACGGTGTGCCTGTTGTTGTGAAAACTACCCGTTGAGTAAAACCGAACTGAGTAGCCGGAAGATAGATTGCGCGATACCAAGATGCCGGCCGTGGAGTCAAGCGCCTGCGAAGGTAAGGAAGAGTCCAGCAATATTAACTGGCGGGAGGCAAGACTGCTCGAGAACGACGATTGGCACAACGTCAGTCGAGAAGAAGAAGCGTCTCATTAACATGCAACAAACGACGGATCTTGCACAGCAGTGCATGTGCCCAGCTGGTGATAAGTGTAACCCGACACGCCTGGAGTCACTGCGTACTCGCCCTGAAGCCAACGATAGGCTGTCCTATATGTAATGAATAGGATTATCCACGGTAGAGAAGTACCTGTAGAATAGATAGGCATGAGGAAAGCATTGAACAGGCTGATGGCCTGCTCTACTTTTCTCACTTTTGAATCTACTCGGCGAATAACACTTCAGGAAATGTCAGTTTCCCTATTACAGTGTTACAAGTTTCTTTTGCGGAACGCGTTACAGTGGTAAGACGCGCTAGCTGGTGAATGGAACATGTAACATGAACAATACCCGAACCTACGAGGTAAATGCGCCTGGTAATCGTTCTGTACTACGCCATCTCAATCGCGCTTCAAACAGGATGTAGAGTAAATTGTGGCATGGTATGATATGTCGTTTTGGCTATCAGATAATGCTTTGGTACGCAAAATGTCGAGTGCAGAATTACAAAAAGTACTTACTTATTAACGCCATGAGCAAACATTTTCAAGCAAGTTGGTCTGGCAACACGTTCATTGCGTGTGGTCGAAGAAACTTGGTAACTACACCCAACGAAGAGAACGATCCAGTCCACTTCCCAGCTTGGGAATATGATTATCCGCTTACCCGGATCGGTGAGTTCACAGCATAACTAATAATCAAACATACCAGCTTTCCCTAAATAATTCAACGACAACGACAAACAATTTTGTACCCAAACGCTACATACAATCAGTCTTACAGCATCAGAACTGTACAACCACCCAAAGACCGCAAGAACAAATAGTTACGTATGATTAAACAGCTACACAAATTGCTTTTTACTGAATTATTATATACGTTTCGTTTATAAGAAACATTTCTTGGTGCAACATTTTCAGATGCGTGGTAACTGGTCAATGATGATATAAATGCTGGTGCAGTACGCTCCGCTCAATAGGAGTACATTTAGTTCTAGTCTCTGCTAACATATATTAATTGTTTAGTTAATATACCGTATTTTAAATTAAATTGAGATACTTGCACTTCACATCGGATCCGGTTGTGGTCATTAAAGGGTTCCTCGACAGACCAGTAGAGATATCCAACGGAGAGACTAGTCTATTAGCCTCTTATTCACTTGCGTACGATGTCTGGAATGTCCTAAGCCAGGTTAACAGCACCAGTCTCCTGATTGGACCCTGCGGCTGTACGTGGTTTCCCATTCATGGTGGCGACTTCATCGGATTTCTGGTAATGTGTCCACAGGTGCCCCGGATTTGGAATGAGGTTTGAGACGCTCTCGTCTCCCCTATGTGTCAAGGCGACGTATACTAGTCGCGTAAAACTCTTGAATGCTTTTTCCTTTCTGGAATCGTGGATGAGGACCAAGCCATTTCGCTGAATCCAAAGTTTATGAACAAGGATTGTCTAATTTTTCATTCCAGATCCCCTCAAAGGATCCGGCGCCATTCATAGTGCACGCGGAACACGTATTTCGTCGCCGTCATAACACTTCCCTTGTAGTGGCTGCAACTCGATACTCGTTGTCGAGCTCCCGTCCATCATAGCACAGGAAATCTTGGGCGGCAGTTCATCGATGTAGGATACTCTGTGGCTCACAGTTGTATGTACTGAAACAAGGGGTTTGAAGAGAGGTAGAAAACCTGGAGGTGCTTGTCTATTAGCGGTCGAAAAGACGAAGTGAAGACCTCGAGTCTTCGGGAGACAATGAAGATACATAGGTATAGTATACATGGCACAACACTATATTCGCACCGATGTGTCTTGATTCAAGACTCTTGAACACTCAAAGTATAGTGCACTATTTCCCGATCAGTTGTCACGAACTCCCCTACAACTTATAGTGTGGGTACGGTTCCCGGCAACCGCATTCCTATGCAATGGTACATAATCGCCCAAACGTTTACCAACTTATGACATGTATGACTTCAAGTACGTAATACTAGTATTGCATTCAGTGCTTTGATCTCAGCGGTGTTTCCAAATATATGTAAGGGTCATCCCTTGAAACCTTTGCGCAATGACGTGGAAGTCGTTTGACGCACATTCACCATCAAATTGCTCATTTACTGGGCTGGCAATGTCCGTCATTGAATACAATATCATAGAAATCTCGTATTAATACATCATGTTACCATTGTGTGCGTTCTCTTATAAAAGAGTGGCCAAGACTCTTGGCCACGTACCCGTGCAGTGCACGGCGTGCACATCCTTCAAGCAAGATACCTCGAAGAGACGGACCGGGTATTCAAATGTCACATGTGTTTAGTAGGGCGACATTGGGTCAATGCGCT